>JAAGNO010025748.1:0-19564 GCA_033439905.1 Ceryle rudis
ACCCAGCCCCCGGCACACCCCCCCCGCACCCTTCCCCTCCCCACCTCCCCCCGCCGCGCCCGCCCCTGCGGGCCGCACGCTGGGCCGCCCCCGGGCTTTGGGCGCAGCTCGGCGGAGACCTCGGGGCCGGCGGGGTTTTCATGGACAGGAGCTGACCCTGCTGCGGCGCGGCGCTCGGCTCCGGCTTTCCCTCAAATCTCCGCTGCCCGGGCAAATGCATACAAATGCATTTGGGAGCCGAGAGGACAAGGCGAGGATGCATCTCTCCCGCGGCACAAACGTAAGCGGGAGCCGGGGAGGCGTGACGGCGGGCCCCGCTTCCCCGGCCGGCGGCGACGGGACGCACCGCACCGCGGGGCGCGGGGCTCGGCAGCGGGGCTGGCGGTGGGGCCGGGCAGGGGGTGGAGGCTGCGGCTCAGCTCCTCACCCGGGACAGTGGACGGCGACCCCGATGGGCTGTCCCCCGACCCTCCGAGTTCTGATGGTAACCCTGCGAGGTCTCGGGTCCTCCCCCCCGCCCCGAGGACCGGTACGGGCTGTGGGGTGCCGGTATCGCCTGTGCCGGTGCGTCTGTCCCCTCGGCGCTCATCCTTGTCTCTCCTCTCCTGCGTACTCTCCTTCGTACTTTCCTGGGCGTTCCCGGTCCCGTCCAGCACCTTCGTGTCATCCTTTCCCCGTCTAAACCGACGCTCCGACGGGCAGCCTGATACTGGGGAGCCCGGCTCGAGGAAGGTGTGAGTCCCCCCCGCCCCCCCAGCCAGTGCCCCCCTGCTCCTAGAGACGGGCAATAGGCAGCCCGGTGGAGAATGTGCCTCAGTACCTACAAGGAACCTAGCTGCTTGTCCTTCCTTTTGGCACCTAGCTATCAAAGCAAACAAAACCTGCCAAACTGACGTCTAAGAGCTGAGGCTACAGCCTTAACCGAGATGACCAGATGGGGTGCCCGGTATTTATGTTTCTGCAGTAGGCTGAGGCATTTCTAATGTATCATCATCTGCTGTGCATAGGTAGAGCTCCACTCTCTGTAGTTTGCCTCAAAGCAACTTAAGCAAGATGATTGTGAACTTCTGATCGTTGTAATGATACAATAGTGGTTACCAGTATGTGTCTGTCTTCTTTTGTAAGGTGCTTATTTTATTCTGGCTCTGGACTGAATTAAATTTGCCAAGAGCTTAGAGTGGGACAGAGAAGGATTTGTCTTGGAGTGAGAATTACGCTGTTCAAGTGTGCCTGGTGTATAATCTGGGTGCGCTTGAATGGTTATGAGCAATTATGTGGCTGCCTGAAGGTGGCCTTCCCGGGAGATGGCTGTATGTGTGGGACTTCAGGAATCATCTGAGTGCAATTTAAAAGAGGCTTTTATCTGCTATCTGTAAAGAGATATTGCTGATAGAGAAACGTAAATTGAATTCACTGTAGTGCAGTGGCAGAGATGCAGTTTGCCTGAGTTTCAAATCTGAGATAACTTCAGCATATAGATCTGTGTGCTTCTGTGGTGCCTGTTTTGACTGGAGAAAGCACAACCTGGCCGCCTGCATGGGCCAAGAAACCAGAAATTCTTTGCAAAAGGATCACGTTTCCCTAGTAGGTCTCAAACCAGTCAATTACTTGCAACCTAGACCAGTTTTTTGTGGAAATGCCATTAGGTCAGACCTGCTACCTGTCTAGGAGTGTATCTGCAGGTTAAATAAAACTCCTACATCTGCGTGACTCTTAAATCCCTCACCGTATTTGTTGGAATATGTAATTATAAAAGAAGAACAGCCTTGTGTTACCCTTGTCTCTTGCAAGCACTCTGTTGTAGAATGTTTGAAGAGTGTTCTACAGAATGTGTGGAGACAAACCCCAAAAGAAGAGAGTATTTCTCAGGAGTGGGCATTTGAGATGTATACTCTTGCCTTAATACAGAGAAAAAAACCTTAGTGTGATCTATCTAGACAAGAGAAATACTGTAAGAAATGGGGAACGTACTCAAAACAGTTCTAAAACCACGTATTTTTCATTAATTTGTCTCCTTTTAGAAATAGTAACAGAGTTGGCTGTTCTTCTGGACATGGTAGTTTCTCTTCTTAAGCCAAGTGGTGTCCAGAGAGTGTCTGGGCCACCAGACAGGGAGTTTCCTTTCTCTGAATCCCAGTAGTCCACAGTATGACCCCAGTGAGGGTGCTGCTCCTCAGAAGGAAAGAGATCTTTTGATCCTCTACCTCTCCCTTTTTCCCTTCATTCAAACTACGAGCTTGCAGCAAAGGAGCTTCCCCCTCACTGGTTAGGTGCACAGTGGCATCCATGCCCAAAGGGCATGCAGCTGTCACCCAGGAGAGGCTTTGAAGGCCATTGTGCCCCCTCAAGCCACATTGATGATAGGTCTCTTAAAACTTGGGGAACAGCACTGGATCTTCTGGCTCATTATAGCAGCGAAGGAAGGTACCTTTCTCTTCAGATCTTGAAATATAAGGGTTTTAACAGCATAGAGTCTTTGAGGAACCCCAGAGGGCATCACTGTCCTCAAGGTGCTAACACCTTTCCCAAAGCCCTTCTCAGGCTTGATGGACACAAACTGGGCCATTCTGGTCAGCAGTCTTCAGAGGAGATCCAGTGAAGCAATGCATGTGGGGCAGGTGCTGGTATTTAAACCATCATTGGGGTTGAATGCATCTGTGCCAGTTATACCGGGAACAGATTTTCCTGCCTTCTCTAGCAGCCAGCTGGTACTCTTTCTCCCTATAAACGTGAGGTTTAGGAAGTTAGCCTGGAATGAAGAGGAGACTGCTGTGCCCTGACCAAACCCAAGCTCTGTATGCTGCTGAATAGTCTTCAGAGGGTGGAATTTTTAATAAGCTTTGAAGCTTATCAGGTTCCTCATCCATCTGTCATCCTGAATGGAGAGAAGAAACCAAAACAAAACATGGATAGCTGCTGTCCACTTGTAGGAAGAGGGAAACAGCCACAAAATGCCAAAGATTATCGGGAAGATAAGGTCTGTTTTAAGTGGTAGAATAGCTCAGCCGCATTTGATAGCACCTTCCTCCAAACAGTTACGTAGTTCCCCTCAGCTTGTGCTTCCATATGAAATAGGAGAGAGGATGAAGAGGCAGTGGGAGGGGAGGAAGCCAAAGAGGAACCTAGACTTTAGGACAGGACATAGCCAAGGGGTATTGGACCAGCTTCATGTGTGATGTCAAAGGCAGAAAAATAGCCAGCATTTGAGTCAGATGGAGTCTTCTCTGCCATAGGCTTTTGCACTTTTCTATTGTCATGTCCCAACAGGGCTGGTCTCCCTGAGAGCAATGGGGTCAACTAAGGCATGCTGTCCAGGGTTTCTGCGTGCTGCTTACTTTACTCCTTGCAGCTATGGCAGACAGTGGATCAAGCCAGGTATGCGTTCTGCAGCAGGGAGCCTGGTGACATAGTGGCAGTGCTGGTGTGAGAATGGAGATGGAGAACTGTCTGCTCTGCAGCTTAAAAGCTGCAAACGCAGAGCAGTGATCTTGACCAAGAAGGGAGGGTTTGCCCAAACATATTGTCCTGGAAAGACAGAATTTCTTTTTTTTTTTTTTAATCTTTGGCCATACAGGGCTCCCTTGTGCAGCTTCACTTTAGATTGCACATGGTTTCATTTACAAAAAGTTTTCCTTGTGAGGAAAGGTAGAAGGAAGACTGAGTTTTCCCACGCATTAGAGGACCTCCAGCCCCATGGTTGTCTCTGGTCCCTGTTTTTCCTCTTAGCTAATCATTCATCTGTTCTTGACATTAGCTGGAGAGCACTGTGTAAGCCAGACGTTTGTCTTTACCTCTCACTAAATGTTTCTGTATATCCAGTTACATCTGTGTAATTTACAACGCTGGGGGCATGTGGGAATTTTGTGCCTTCCTACAACATTTACCGGGAGGTGACAGAGGCAGATACCTGATGCACAGCTTGTCCCTGGCTGACACTGGGGAACGGGCTGTTGTAATGTTAGGAGGACTTTGCACTTTTGGGCTTTGGGGTTCTTTAAGCATCCTGACTTTGGAGTTAACTAAAATGTCTTAGGCTATTTTTAATGGCAAATCCATTTTGCACCCATTAAAGTCAAATAAAGAGTTGTCCTCAGTGTTAGCTGATACAGTCCAATGCATGGCCTCCCTTCCCAGCGCAGCGATCTGTCACTAAGCTTCTCTTTAGATCAAAATATAATGCATTGTGTGACGCAGAAACTATGAACTTGAACTTTGATCTTCAGAGGTGAAAAAAACCCCAAAGTGAGTGTCCCATAGCTGCCCTGCTGTTGTCAGTATCGGGTCTTTTGCAGGAGCGGCAGAACTGCTTCAGTGGACGTTTTATGGCTGTAGCAGGAGAAAGCCTGAAGAGAGGAATAGCTTGGGACTGCAGTGCTTAATTAAAACGTGCCCTAACAAGCATGTTGGGATTTGTAAGGAGTAGTTTCTACCCCACTCCTCTTCTGTGATCAGAACTGGAGCAGCGATGCGTATTTTTGAACATCCTGTACGTTCTGTACATTTACTTCTAAAAAAAAAAAGGATGTATCTGCAGTTTTACAGTGGCAGTACCCCTGACAAAATATTACCATTATCTTGCCTCACTGTTCCTTAAATTATTCAGTTGTTCCAATTGCCAAAACTTAAGCTCTCACAATATGCAAATCCACATGTAGGTATATAACCAAGGGACCTAATTTTGTTCAAGATCCATGCCACTTATTTGCTTTAAAAACTTTCAACAGATGTTTCGAATAATGGTGCAGGAGACTCTTTAAGATATATTGTAGCAGGAAAAAGATGTTTAGTCTAATTTTTCTAAAGCTTCCCTTCCCTGCCCCCGTAATTTGAAATCCTGTTTAAATAAAGTGCTTTGCCTGAAAATCGCTGTGGCAATTTGTGAATAGAGTCCAGGCTGCTGATCAGGTGGAAAAGGAAAGGACAGCAGAGAGCTTTGCCAGCTGGAGAGTTGGGGGTGGTGGTGGATAGTGCAGGTTTTAATTATCATTTGAACCAACACACCTTTAAGGAATGGGAATGGGTTGGGTCTCTAACACTTTATTTCTCCTCCCAACGTTTGCCATGGGTATTTTTCCTCAAAAGAGGAATTGGGGGAGGCTCAGGCAGTGGGATTTGGTTGGCAAGTGCCTATCAAGGGCTGGGTGTGGGGTGGGGCTGGTTGAGAACTATCTGCTGCCTGGGCTGGAGTGGAGGTCCTCAAGAAGTCCCTAAGGAGGACTTGCTTTGAAAAATGGGGTGAAACTCCACAGTGAATCTGACGAAGTGGAAGGAGAGTAAGTAACCAAACCCATCCTCTGCTAGATTGATTAAATTTTTTTTTCTCTTTTCCTCTCTCTCTTTTAATTTTTTTTTTCTTTTTTTTTTCCCCTTTGTTTCACTGAGCAAATTGGTAACACTGTATTTTTTGCACTTGAATGTTTCTGGAATGTTTGAATTGTAAACCCTGGATAGAAATACTGCGATATGTGCGTGTAAACACCCATATATTTATATATATAATATTTTTAGATATATTTCTGTGTTTGTATACACACATATATATTTAAATCACAACATGGTTTCTTGTTGTCGTAGCATTGCTAACACTTGGTTCATGCCATTGTTACTGTCTGAGCTGAAGCAACCTGGTAGTGAATGCTGAGTGGGAGGAACTTGTCTGCTATTGCTGTTTGAACCATCTGTTCCTATATAAAGTGATAGGGTTTTCTTCCTGCACTACTTTTGCTGTGTGAACCTGACTAATTAGCTGGCACAGTTACCTAACACAGTTATAGGTGTTTAGTTGGAACTGTGTTGTTTTCAAATATTGTTTATTCCAGATACTCAAGTGCTCTCTGGCATGGTCCAGCAAACACTTCTAGTCAATCTGGTGTTTCATCTTACAAAAAAATCAGTGAGGTTACATAAGTTAATGAGCAGGATGGTTGAACTGAGGCTTGAGCGCGAGTTGTTGGCGTCAGAGCGATAGTTCTGATATTTTAGACATATTTCTTTAGGATGAAAAAGGCTTGGCTTACTCCAGTACTTACACGTACCTGTTTCTGTGCCTGGATGTCCAACATGAACAGAAAACATATTTCTCATTTATTAAAATATTCAGTCACTGATAAGAGTGTGATTAGAAGCTAATGTGGCTAATGTTACACTTGAGTAAAAACCAGCAGACAGTCCATTTGTAACCATGGCAAAAAAAGTCATCTTTGCCAAACATCCAATGTTTTTAATTTAAAACAAACTTTGAGCACATAATCTTTATGAACGTTATGTTCGTGGCAATTGGTGAGCCTGTGATACCCATCACTATTGCACTCTTCTATCTATGTGAAGTTTTAAGTCAAAAATGGGATGGGATGGGTTTTTTTTCTACTTTGGGGAAAGCATGTCATGTTTGTCACATGACAAACTTTTACAATACAGGAACAAAAGTATGATGCAACACTTTCATTTCTAGTAAAATGATGTGATTTAGGCACAAGACTGGCAGCATGTTAAAAGTATCTAATGATTTCTCCAGGCATTAATTTGTCATTTATTTTATAGTTTCTGTATAGTTTTTTTTTTTCTTGCCAGGAAGAAATTTACTACATAACAGCATTCGTATTTGAAGGCTGCTGCAAGAAAATATAAACCAGATGCCATTAGTTTATTAATAAAAGCCAGTGTAAACTATATATGAGGGCATACGTGATCCTTGATCTTTGTGTAAGAAGGCATTTTGCCTTCTCAGCATCAGTGGAAAGCTGTACAATGTGATGACTTTGATCCAGGACTTGCTGAAGTCAAGGGTATCCTGCCATTGACTTTGGATGTTGAATCGAGATTCTAATTCCTTGGAGTTCTGAAATTGTAGCTGTTTTATCACATGTTCTTTTCTTTTTTTTTTTCCCCCCCTTTTAGGAAGACTTTCCTTTTTATTGCAATATGTCTATCTGTGGGTGTTGCACAAGTACCCAAACAAGGTAAGGATGTTTTTTGTTTGGTTGGGTTTTTTTGTTTGGTTGGTTTGGTTTTGGTTGGTTGGTTTTTTTCTTTGTGGGTTTTTTTCTTTTTTTCCTTTTTTTTTTTTTTTTTTTTGCTTTGTATAATCTGTTACTAGATGAAAAGAGTTAATGGCTGTTTTTACTAGTGACCTTAGGTTCAGTTCCTTAATGGTGACTTAAAGAAAATATCATCTACAGCATAATGAGAGCAAAAGTTGAAAGCAACCAGTTTGGAAAAGATGACCTTTTGAAAATTACTCAGATTTTCTGTCTATGAAATTACTTACATATTTAAGCAAGCTCTTAATAAAAGAGAAGCCTTGTGCAGTGAAAAGGCTTTGATTGTGTCTTCACTGTAAGTGGGTGTCCTTGGGGGTGGCAAACTATGGCTGAGTTACCTTTGCACTTAGGGCCGCGCAGGCAAACCACTGCATATAATAAAGGCTTAGTCTAGGCTGGCATCATTAAAGCAAATAGTGAAATTGTGTATTCATTTGGTTTTGCATTCGGACGCAGATGTTAGTGAGGAAATAGGGTTGTCTTGTTTTTAGTTTCTTTTCTTAATCTGCCAGCTGTTATAACTGCACCAGATGTGCAGCTTGCCTGCTGTGGGAATGTCAGCATCCCGAAGTGGTGGAAGCTAACGTGCCGTTTAGGCATTTCTTACCTGTCAGGAGAGTGGCAGCATCAGTTCTCTGCCACGTTCCTTCACCGTACAGGTCAAGCAAGAAATAGCTCATCCCTGGTAAGTGTGTTAACTGCAAATAGCTGAATACAAACAGCTGGGTTGCGTGGTGAAGACAAGACTCATTCCTGATAACATTTTGCTACAGCCCTGTGGGAGATCTCAGCAGCCTCCCACCATTATTCTCACCAGTGCCTTTTTCCTTCTCATCATTCCCTGCAACTGGCAAAGGTTATTTTTTTTTTCTTCAGTTGTGGTGGTGGTTTGTTTTTTGGGTTTTGTCCCCCTGTTCGTGTTGTAGTTTTGCCTTCCATTAGTTGCTCATTGTTTGCCTGGTACGATTGGTGGCTGATTTTTCCCATTCAGCTCGATGGACAAAATGTAGTTTTGGGATGATGGGATTTTTCCCAGATGTTTCTAATACCTGAGCTCTCACTGGAGGAGGTGCAGCACCCACAGAGGAGTGTGGCCTGCCCAGCTCTGGGCTTGCAGGGATGGGAAGGGAAGAGGCTGTTTTAGGGAGGCAGTTTGTGCTTTCCTAGTGTAGCAAGTGAGTGCTTGAGTTTTCTTCATCCCTTCTCCTCTGCAAAGAAAAAAACCCAATTTCTCTCGCGTGTCTCAGCCTGGGAATTGTTCTTCTAATGAAATTTCAGGTGAGGGCTGTGAAGTCTACAGGACTTGGGGGCGGGAGGGACATGGGGAATGGGTGCAGTCTGAGGCTCGTTTGCCTCTTGACTGAGAGTACCTCTGTGCACCCAGCATTGCAGAAATGGGGTAAAGCCTCCAGTCTTGATGTGCTTATATTTAATTTTTTTTAAATTATTTTTATTTTGTCATCAGCAGATGAAGGAGCTTTTTTACTGTCTTGCTTGTTTGGTGTCCCCTCTCAGGCTTCTCCAGGCTAAACAGCCCCAGGGCTCTCAGCCTTTCCTCGGCAGAGAGATGTTCCAGTCCCTTCAGCATCTTTGTAGCCTCCACTGGACTCTCTCCAGTATTTCCCTGTCCCTCTTGAACTGGGGAGCCCAGAACTGGACGCAATCTTCCAGCTGTGGTCTCACTGGTGCAGAGTAGAGGGGCAGGAGAACCTCCCTGGATCTGCTGGCCACCCTCTTCTTCATGCCCCCCAGGAGCCCATTGGCCTTCCTGGCCACCAGGGCACACTGCTGTCCATAGATAACTTACTGTCCACCAGGACGCCAAGGTCTCTCTCCATGGGGCTGCTTTCCAGTGGGTCTACCCCTAGAAAAATATGAGAAGCCATACTGAATTGAAGCTCCCCTCCACCCCCTATGCACAGATGCCATACTTATAACCATGGAACAGTTGAGGTTGGAAGGAACCTCTGGAGATCATTGAGTCCAACACCCCCTTCCAGAGAAGGATCACCTAGGACTTCATTTTCCTCAAGCACTTGCTTGGTATCAAAATGATGCATTGAACCTTGACGCAACTTTCTGCCTGTTGATGAATTTAGTTCCTCATGCGCTTTGTTTTGACAGTGTGTAAACAAAGTTGCAAAAAGCAGTTCGGAGAACAGCAAACTGAAGAAACCTCCTCAAAAAAAAAGAGCAGTTCAAGCGTATCCTTCAGTATATAACCAGCAGAACTAGCACAATTCCATTTGCAGTGCCTAGAGTTTATCCAGGAGCAGGATTGTCTGCCCATTAGGAAATGTTAACACTTAGGTTATTAAAATATTCTGTGGAGTTGTAATTTGAAAAATGTGTTTTGCTAAATATGAAGATACTAGTTAATTAATCTTCCCCAGGAGAGAAGGCAGCCAGTGAATGCTTTACCTGAGGGTCTCTGCCACGTTCATTTTGGTAGGCTGCTATAAATTGTGCCCAGTGAAATATGGGTGAATATATCAATATAGTGTTAATATATGTTAATATGATACCATCTCAGCCTGTAGGAGTAGTACTTTGATTGTGGCTCGAGGATGTACAGAATCAATGTTGGGTTTCCTGTGCGAGTCACTTGGCCTGGTGTCCAGGTTGGGTTTGGGTATCTTAATTTACCCAATAACAGGTGCTGCATAACCTAGGAAATGGGCAGCCTTAGGAGTAATTACCCTCTGTTCTGGTGGAGCTGACTGATGAATGACCCTTGTCTTTCCTTTACCCATACTGGTAAAGTGTATTCTAGAATTTCTGAAGTGGAGAGAGCACCCCCACCATCCACCTTCAGAGTAGTCATGAGTATGGAGGAATGTGGAAAATGAACAAGAGAGGCTGAACAGAGTAGGGGTGTGGATGATCAAATAGCCAAGTCCCCTCACCCCTCCCCAGTTCCTTTTTGGGATTGTTTTATTGCCACAAGAGGGTCAGAAGATTTCTGTTTGTTGCCAAAGCCCATGTGAGGTTTTCCCTCCCCTTAAGATGCAGTAAGGTTGTGAATTTTTCAAGTCCTCCGAGAAGGTCGAAGGAAAGCACTTGACACCAAAAACCCCAAACAACTTTCCCTTCAAGGAGATGAGCTGTTAAAGTTTGGGGGAACTAATGGGTTGAGTAAATAGTAAGTGAAGACAGATGTTGTGCAGATATGGGCAAACAAAGAAAACTGACTACTGATAGGTAAAGAAAACAGTGGTTGTTATGCTGTGAGGAAGAGTTGAGAGGGTTGCCTGCTCCCAAACCCCTGTGTACTGCCAAGAGCTTCTGAAAGCCTTAAAATAAAATAAAAATGCATGTTGGACCAGAAATGAGATGACTGTCCAAAAAAGTTTGGAACAGCCTCTTGGCTTGATGATGGGTTACCAGACAGAGCGTTAGGAAGGAATAATTAATTGATAGTTAATCTTTTTGCTGTCAGTTTTCACACAGGGTTTGTGTTTAGCTTTCTGGGGACCTGTCATTATTTGCAGAAATCTGGTTGCAGGGTGTGGAGAATGTGTCTTCTTTCTTGTCATGCTCTCAGATGATTTTCCTTTTTTTTTTTTTTTTTAATAACTTCTAAATAATGTGCTGTTTTCAAATCACAACTGCCAAAAATTTGGCAGTGTTCCTTGCAGTTTGAGATTTAGTAGCGATAGTTTTTAATGTAATTTTGAAGTTGACTGTTTAAAGCCATTTTGAGTTTAAGCTTTTTGGTTTATACTCACAAATTTATAGTGTTTTGGACAGATCACATGCATTGTTACTTTTAAATAGAAATATATTATTAAAAATATTTTTAAATAGAAGCACTTGCCAAATATTTCAGGTTAGGGTGTGATATTTGGGCACAAGCTTGCATTAGATAATAAGCCATTCTCCTCTGTGCAGTCAGCTGGCCCTGTCAGTGCACAGAAGTGCTGGAGCAGTGACTTGGGGTATTATTTGCATGTATAAGACCTCTGCATTGCCCGGAGCTCAGGACCTTTGTTTCTTCCTGGCTTTCACAAGGGCAATGCAAGTACAGCCTTCTCCTCCCTAACTGCAGGTAGGCAGGGGTCCAGAGAAAGCGTGGGGATTCATTAGCAGATGCGTTGTGCTTTGAAACTCTACTGTAACCTGACTTCTGCTATCAGTTTGACAGATAAAAATACAGCCACAGTAAATTAATTGCTCTGAGGCAAAACATCTTGAGAAATTGGTGTATGCATGACTTTCTGCAAAGAAATGCTTTCTTCATACCTCTGCCTGCTCTGGCTACCTGCCAGGATAATCTTGGCATGCCCGTGAATCTCAGCCATGACTAGAAACACTACAAGGTGTGTAATTAATTTTCAAGACGTACAGTGCATTCAGGTTGATGCTTTTGGTTCCAATTTGTAAACCACTCTCAAGGAAATCTCAGGCTCTTCTCATAATTTACCACGGAAACCAAGCCAACATCTGTCTATTCTTAACGTTTGCTATGAATGTATTCAGTAAACAGAGAAAGAGAAGACTAGGAAAGTAGACATTTTTTTTTTCCACTGAGAGTGAACATAATTTTTTTTTCCCCTCTTGTCTCTCTCTTTTTTTTTTCCTCTTTTCCTTCTTTTTTTTTTCTTTTTTTTTTTTTTTTACTTGATATAAGCACAAAGTGCATAGGAAAGTACCCTCACCAAGTGCCATGGGAAGTGCCAGTCTCTTCCTAGTCAGGCTTATCAGATCAGTGCAACTTTTAGACACTAATAGTCATTTTTAATAGAGGCAGTTCACTGAAACTTAGGTCCAGCCTGTTGTTCCAGTTTGGGGAAGAAAAAAGATGATATCGTATGCTTCTCTGCAACGCTGCTTTTGAAAACTAAGGTGTTCAGTTTCCCTTGTGTAGAAAATCAAAAAACTTGTGTTAAAGGGACCTTGAACACATCTGGTCCAATCTCCTACTGAGGTCAATGTTGAAGTTAGTTCAGGTTGCTGGGTCCTGTCCAGTTGGGCTTTGGAAATCTCCAAGAATGGGGATTACACAATGTCTCTGGTCAGCACGGAACCACTTTTGTGACGCAAATGCTTTTTCTTTGTATGGAGCTGGAATTTCTTGCACTGCAGTTTATGGCCATGGATCCTCAGCTTTTCCCTGGTTTCCCTATAATCCCAATTCAGGTAATGAACAACTGTAAAGACATTCCCCCAAACCTTCCAGCTCCTTTAGCCTTTTCTCATGTCATGTGTTTTAGACACAACCTCCTTGTCTCTTGTTTCCACGATTGTGTTTTGTCTCAGTCTCTGCAGAATTTCTGTAGCACCTTTCAAGCACCCAGACAAGTGGTTTTACCAACCAATGCTATCAATTGCTCTCTTATTTTGCAACACTGCAGGAAGACTGCTGGGGATGTGCAGTTTAGCCCCTGTTCAAGCCTTCGAGATGTTTCTGCTCCAGCTGCATCATAAGTATCTTTATATTAATCCCGAAGGAAGATATTTATGCCCAATGCCAACATACATAAATTTGATTTAGGCAATACCAAAAGAATTTCGTCATCAAAGGGCCTGGAGAACAAGTCCTATAGGAGCAGCTGAGAGAACTGGGATTGTTTAGTCCGAAGAAAAGGAGGCTGAGGGGAGACCTTATCGCTCTCTACAACAACCTGTGAGGACGTTGTAGAGAGAGAGGCTCTGGGTAGTGATAGAACAAGAGGGAATGGCCTCAAGCTGCACTAGGGGAGGGTTAAACTGGACATCAGGAAAAAATTTTTCACTGAAAGGGTTGTCAGGCACTGGAACAGGCTGCCCAGGGAGGTGGTTGAGTCACCACCCCTGGATGTGTTTAAAACCCGTGTAGATGTGGTGCTTGGGGATATAACTTCATGGTGGACTTGGTAGAGTTGGGTTAATGGTTGGACTCGATGACCTTAAAGGTCTTTTCCAACCTTGATGATCCTATGATCTTCTTTCTGTTGATTTACCCTTTGGGAGGAAAGTGACTTTGATTTCTTAACCCAGGTCAGATAGGAATTCAGTTTATCAGGAGGGTAGATAATTGTGTTTCTGCCCATTAGGTGAATGTATTTAACCAGGTAAAAGATGGAGATAGTGTAAGGTTCTGGCGAAGGAAAGGGCTAAAGCACAAAGCATATATAATACAAAGACACTAGAGAATCCAGCAGTGAAAGCACCACTGCCCATTCCAGCCTGTAGGAAGATCTATCCAGACTTCTATATGCCAGAAGAGCAGATGAGCCAGACGATGGCCACCCCTTGGGTCCTGACATTTTTCCTCTGTCCCTGCTCCTTACTGTTTCTGCTTCTGCAGAGTTCACCTCCTCTGTGGCCCTGACAAATAGGCTGTGTGGATGGAAAGGCAGCAGCACATTCTGTTGCATCTCCCCTTGCAAAGATCTTTGTTGCTTTTAGTCTGGCTAACTTTTGCACATGTGAAGGGCGATCCCACTGGGGAAGACCATTCCCTTTGAAGCCATCTCTGTCGTGGCATGAGACCTTGCCTGGCAGGAGGAGAGCTCCCTGCTAGAAGCACAGCCTGGGTACCAGTTGAATTATCTCTGCAGCACGTAGTAGCTCCTCAGAAAGACTTCGTGTTTTGCTTTCAGCCAGTGACTATCTTTTGATGCTTTGCTGAGGTGTCACTGTGTTATAAATAGCTTGTCCCTTCTTAGAAACAAAACAACCCTGTTGTTTGCTTTCATGTAAATTTTTCAGATGAAGAGGAAAAGCATGGGTTTATTGCAGAATGCTTTTGCAGAAGAAAATGGTTAAAAAACATAAAATATCTGCTCAAAGACTAGGCAGGATTAGCCAAATAAATAACTAATAAAAGTGTGTTCATTGAAAAGGTTGAAGGCAGCAAATGGGGATTTTTGTTTCATAAATGAATGAACATACGATGGGCATTATGTGGGCCTTTCTAGGTGTGGTTAGGTTTGGGGGTTTTTTTTTGGTTTTTTTTAGATGGTAATGTTGTTCTGGCTTTATTTATTTGATTTATGTGCAAGATCAGTATGCCTTACACTAGGGGTTTGGTGGCCTTGCCGGGTGCTGTATATGTGCTCTGGGAAGTACAGATTTGTTAAGATGATGTGCATACATTTGTTTATATGGTTCTGAAATTATTATCTTGTAAAGGAAGTAACAGTATGCCTTTATTTCTTTTTACAGCAATAGATGTTCTTCATCAACTAGGCCTTGTGAAAGATGTTCAACAGCCCTCAGAGACACCAGTGCCCTCAACATCATCTCTGTTACCTCAGGGTGTTCGTCTAACCGTATCAGGAGTTGTACTAACTGGTGATGCACACATTGAGTCCCCCGTCGTTCAAGTCATACCATCAAATCTAGGGCATCAGTTCACCATATTGGTTGGGTTGTACTCTTACAGAGTGAATAATGCCTTCCTTTTCAGTATTAGGAACAAAAGTAGACTGCAGTTTGGTGTCCAGCTGCTACCAAGAAAGGTAGTGGTGTACACTGGAGGGAAGCAGTCCATATACTTTGATTATAGTGTTCATAATGAACAGTGGCATTCATTTGCCATTGACATTAGAGACAAGACTGTCTCAATGTTTACTGAGTGTGGAAAGAAGTACTATAGCAGGGACGTACTTTCTGAAGTGGAGACATTTGATTTGGATGGTTTATTTACCCTGGGAAGGATGAACTCTCGCTCTGTCAGCTTTGAAGGAGTTATATGTCAGCTAGATATTATTCCCTCTGCAGAAGCCTCTGCTAACTATTGTAAATACGTGAGGCAGCAGTGTCGCCAGGCTGAAACATATCGATCTCTGCTAGCTCCTCCACATCTGCTAGATGGGATGGATATTTTTTCAAAGATGTTGACTGATGAGGAAAACCAGTCAGAAGGTACATCAGCTTATAGAAGAAAAGAAGCATCAAACATTCTTGTTACCAGTGTTGCTCAGATTCACGTTCTTCCAGAATACTTTGGGTCAAGAAATGTGTCTGCGTTGGAGTTTGCGGAGGCCAAACGTCTGTTGCTGGAAGCTTGGCCTGAAACAGAACTCCAGGAGAACATCAATCTGCCTCTTCATCAGCAGGAGATGAGCAAAAAAAGAAACATCACAAAAACACCCACAGGGTCATATCCAAATACTTTAGATAATACCACAGAAGATGCAAGCAGGCAAAGTGAGCCTTCTCCGCTCTCCCCTGTAAAACAGAGTAAGACTAAAAGCGAGGAAATGGACAAAGCAGAACAGTTTTTAGAAGAACCAAGCAAAAGGCAGCAAATCTTCAACACAACCCTGTATCGTTTGCCTACTGACCTCTCGCTGGATAATCAACTTGGTCCGGTGCAGGAAGGTGCATTTGACAATGAGACTCATCACGTGGAGAACAGTTATGAAATTGGTATTGATAATTATGCTTATGACTATGAAGAGCTTGACAAAATGTTTGAAATGGGACGTGTCAGAGGTCAGAAGGGGGAAACTGGACCTCCTGTAAGTTATCTTTACTACTTTTTTTACTATAATGCAGCAACATCCATTTAACAGAGGCTTTGAACCTTGCAGAGCATGCCAAAGCTGTGACTGCAGCTTCTCCCAGCTATACTGTACAAAAGTTTGTCTGCCTTAAGTATGTCTCTTTCCCACATGTAATTTTGGTGTATATGTTGTATATTTTTATTTACCAGCGGAACAGAAAGATATTCAGGGCATTCACATTCTGGTGAAGTGGTAGGGCAGCCCAGAATTCTTTTGAATTTGAAGTGCAGCCGCGTGTTTGTAACTGCTCATTATGGAGACTGCTCACTTAATGAAATTGCAGGGTAAATTCCTACAGTGTGCAAATGTAGACACTGATCCATGAAAAGAACAAGCGGGCTGTTTGGAAGACTGGCATAGTTTTCTCAGTTGAGAAATGTTATCAAAATTCATACCTGCAGGAAGAGACCAGTTGCAGAATCTAAACTGGTGAAACCATTCATAACTCAAGCTAGGGGGTCATGCAAACCTGCATGTAAAATGATCTTTAGGACAGTGTTTATTAAGAACAGTCTAAGACTTCTGTGGCTTTTTATTTTTCAGTTTGCAGGCTAAGTGATCCCCGAAACAATTGCAAATGCACAGTAGTGCTTATAGCAGAAACCCATTTGTCCTTTCTTACTTCGTACACGAGGCTCATAAAGTTTTTAATCCCGAAAAAGGGTGGCAGTACCTATGAAGCTACAGACAAGAAAGAACTGCAGCTCCTGCTTAGCCTGGGAGATATGGTAGTTAGTGCTTGTTTGAGTTTTTGGTTAAAATCTCTAAACCATATCATGGAGCAGATAATTCCACTTGCTTTCGTGTGTGTGTGTTTGTGGTTATTACTGGAAAGCGATTTGATACGTTTTAAGCAGCTTCTAATAGACATTTGAATGTGCCCATAAATTTATTGCATGTATTCTTTCAGCACCAAAACATTCTTTTTCTTAAGGTAGTCAGCAACTGAAAATTTATTTAAAAGTTCAATTTCTACTCTAAACAGGATCCAGATGCAAAGGGATTGTTACACAATTGAAAAGTGCATTAACAAGTAAGTCATGGTAGTCCAGGAGTGCTCTTGCTTAATCTTTTTGGTTTTTGAATAGGAAGTCAGTCATTTTTTGTTGTTGTTTAATCATAGTATTTATGAGGACATCCCAAAGTATGTAGCTGTCATCAACACGAGGTTAGTTTCCATTTTTGGAGCTTAGAATGTTTAGTAACTGCTAATGGAAGCTTTTAGTTTTAGCACATAGCTTGCACATGGTGATTTCAGTCAGTCACAGCCAAGAAAGTTAAATCCATTCATTTTTACATGGCACAGTGGCTGCTGATAATGCTGTTGGCTGTTTGCATTACTAAGAAACTCCAAGAAAATGTTTGGTTGGTGGTTGGTTTGTTTTCCTAGACGGGGACACTATACATACAGCGTGAAAGGGCACTATCCATACAGCTGATTTGGAGAGTTCAAGGGTCTCTGTGTTACCATTTTCTACTCTTGTCTTACAGCGTGGGGATGCAGAAGTTTGCTTTGTTTAGGAAGGCAGTTAGAACAGACCTTGCATTTGGTAGAGTCTGTAGCAATGAATAAGGTGTAATTGTGTTGAAGTGTGTTGCTGGGCCAGGATTTAAATAAGATGCCCAAGGTCTTAGAGGTCTGTGGCAGAGCTGGGAAGTTAATCTAGACCTTTGTGGGCACTAATTTGGCTGAAGGGTCCAGCAGCACCCACTGGAACAGGGGCAAAGCTAAGGCATCGTGCCACCAGAGTGATGCCAAAGGGAGAAGAGGTCTCTGTGTGACCTTGCCCACACAAGCTTTTTGTAAAGAATTGTGCTCCATGGAGGTTACATGGCACAATACCTTCCATTGTTGGCCTCACACTTGAAGAGGTGATCTTGGTTTGTTTTCTCAGTCTAGTACACCCATTCAGAGAAGACCAGAGATCATCCAGTTTCATACGTGTGGCTCTGACACCTAAATACTCAGAGCCTTATCAATGGCGAGCCTAAAAGAGCAGCACCGAGGAACTTGCAAACTTTCCTTGCAGTAAAAATCCTGATGAGGTATGAACACCACCAGCACCACCCCCTTTATTGTTTTTATTTCTTTCATTATGTTGTGGTTGGTTTGAATATTCTTTCAGGATTTCAACACAGAAATAATGTTTGTTCTGTTGGAGTCAACAGGCAAGAACTAGCTTTTGTGGTTCTTAAAACTCCTCCACTTCATTTTAGCTTTTAATCATCTACCAGATCTGATTCTTGCCTTGTGCAATTAGGCCTTTTGAATTCCATGATCCCACTGCTGTGGAATTCAGCCTTTCATTTATGGATAGTGGACTCCTCTTTCTTAAAAGTTATTAAGGCCCTGATTAAAAATCTAGCAGTTGCAATGAAAAAAAAAAAATCCTACAAAAATACCAAGTGAGTTTAAAGTGTAAGAGTGGTCTCCTGAACCACTAGTTTGGAGGGCAAGCTGCTCCATTCATCTGGTGAGCCATTCCTTTTTGTGTTGCACTGTATAAAGATTAAAATAAAAGAAAAAAAAATTTGCTGTCTATTTTTAACTGTTTAACTTTCAAACGGATATTCTTCATTGCACAGTCCCAAAGCAATTTGCAGGAGCATGATATCTAGTCCTACCCTGGTAGGAGGAGGGGTTGCTGTGAGCTGAAGAGCTGACTTAGATGACTTGCTGCTAGCTAATTGCATCTGCTGGTCTGTCTGCACCTGGTTTGGATTCCCTGAGAAATAAATTAGTAGTGAGTTTTCTCTATTGGAAAAGCTTTCTGGATTATGAAGACACTCAGCCAGGAGGAGAAACAGGAGAAGACCAAAAGGTGGTGTTCCTTAGGCTGTCTAGTTGGTAACAAAGAGCAGCCTGGAGATAACTTCCAGGAGGAATTGGAAATACAAGCCCTGCATTAAAGCAGAACTGAGTCCTGGATGATATGCTCTTATTCCAATCAAGAGGTGTGAGAGTGAGAACCCTGCGAGAGGACAGTTCAGAGATCCTAAATGTGGTGCTATATTAACAGTAGTAAGGGTAGTGTCAGCTACACTTCAACTTGATTCATTCTTGTATTTCTCGGTTGAACAAAATTGCTTGCTGAGGCTCTCCCTGGTCACAGGGGATATATTGGGCAGATCATTGCTCTCATACATTTTAGCTCTGCAGGTAACCCTTGCATTTTCCTGCCCAGGCAGAGAAATCTATCTCAGTACCTGCTGACTCAGATAAAAACTTAGGATTTTTGCCATTTTATTTTTAGTAGCAAAAAATGTTAGTCTTAGTTATTTAAACATTTAATTTAATTTCCCTGAAACTGATGCAGTTTCCCTGTCTTTTGCACAACAATATTGGAAAGTTTTAATCCATAATCCGAAGCCCTATGTATATTCTTCTGCTGTTGATGACGTTGCTTTGGCTGTTGTAGGAATTCTTGACAGAGAAAGATGAAGACTTCCACATCTCTAAAGTTAATCAAGTGACTGCTTGCTATAGGGCATTTGGAAAGAGAAGTGTGGGGGAGTTTTTATCATTTCCAGTGAAAAGTAAATGAAGGAAGAAGGAAAAAATTAGATGGATATTCATGTTTGGTAGGATCCTTGTTGCTCAATAGTTACTATCTGTATGAAGTAATATGCTTTAAAAAGGTAAAGCATGCTAGGAGTAGGTAGAGTAATTCTTAGTGACAGAATAAGAATTCTAAAACTGATGGGATGAAACTTAATGTGATAGTACAGAAATTAAAAGTACAAGTACACATTACTGTTCCACTGCTGTTCCCTTGTGGCCAGGAAGGCCAATGGGCTCCTGGGGGCCATGAAGAAGAGGGTGGCCAGCAGGTCCAGGGAGGTTCTTCTGCCCCTCTGCTCTGCCCTAGTGAGACAACAGCTGGAGGACTGTGTCCAGTTCTGAGCTCCCCAGTTCAAGAGGGACAGGGAAATACTGGAGAGAGTCCAACCAAGAGCTACAAAGATGCTGAAGGGACTGGAACATCTCTCTGCTGAGGAAAGGCTGAGAGCCCTGGGGCTGTTTAGCCT
>JAAGNO010025748.1:19664-75014 GCA_033439905.1 Ceryle rudis
AGAAGGGGCCAGGCTCTTGTCAGTGGTGCCCTGGGATAGGACGAGAGGTGATGGTCGCAAGGGGAGACACGGGAAGTCCCACCTCAACATGAGGAAAAACTTCTTCCCTGTGAGGGTGACAGAGCCTGGCCCAGGCTGCCCAGAGAGGTTGGGGAGTCTCCTGCTCTGGAGACTTTCAAGCCCCGCCTGGCTCTGTTCTCTGTGTGGCCTGCCCTGGGTGACCCTGCTCTGGCAGAGGGGTTGGACTCGATGATCTCCAGAGGTCCCTACCAACCCCCACCATTCTGTGAGTCTATGAAAGACAGGGTGAGGGTGTGATTGGTTGGGCAGGCAGATAGTAGTGATATTATAGTGTGGTAAAGAATAAATGCATCATATTGTGATGCTTGTTATGTTACCAGGGCGGTGAGTATCAGACATGCTATTTTTTTATTGGCTTGGGTATGCTGAGGCTGCAGTTCAGAGAAGTGTCCTTAGTTTTGGATGATGAGCTTTGAAAAATGATATACACAGACTGGAAGGATTGCAGAAGGTTTCAGTAATGATGGTGCAGTTATAGAAAATAAGATTCTGAGCAAAGGTTAAAACAGAAGTGTGTTTAGTAGGAAAAATAAGGGACAGTTTTGCAAAGGGTGAGTTAAAGATACTTTTTTGCCTCTTCACAGGAAGTATGGCAAGAGACAGTATGGAATTTTAGGTGGGACATAAAGAAAACAGTGCTATCAGAGTGATACCTGCACAGTAGAACAACTGATAATAGCAATAGTAAAAGAAGAATTTCCATTCATGGACTTGCCTTTAGAAGAGGTTTGGAGCCTGGTGTTTCTGTTTATTTCCTTGCTGTATTTCAGGTATATTAGTGGTGATGTGCAGAAAAATTAATGATTTTTTGTTCTGCTGAAGGCCAGCCTGCCTTAGGATTAAGCATTGAAGTCATGTGTTTCTTGAATTTAATCTTCTTAAGAAGTGTTTGGGGTGAGAAGAGGTTGAGTGGTTGGGGTGTATTTAAATGCCTTTTAAAGAGAAACTTCATAGCTGTTTAGCAAGAGAAACTGCAGTGAATATGATTTAGGTATTGAATGGCAGCAGGAGCAGCATATTCCCCTGGGGAGGTTTTAATTAGTTAATGCAGAATTTACTACTGTGCATCTGAAATCTTAGGGGCTTGTTATATTAAATGAGATGCTTCCTATTACCTCTGGAGTAGGGTGAATTTAAAACATCTGCATCCATAGAAGGGCTTCAGTATTCTAGAAAGTGTCTGTAGAAGTTCACCGTTGTATTTACCCCCATGACCATTTGAAAGGTAGTGAAATTTTCTGGAAGAGCATCACCTACATTTGTTATTTCAAGATTAAGTCATAATTATTTGGAACTTGACCTTCTCCCCTCAACAGCTAAATGATTTTTTTACAATTCCTAAGGACAGTAAGTAAGTTGTACCTTTCTTAAGGTGCATATGATCTGTTTTGAACAAACCGATCTTACTAAATAAATGAATTTTAAATTGGCATCACTAATATTGACACAAAGTCACTCTTTTGGTGGTTAAAATGTCCAAAAAAACCCCAAAAAAACCCAGCTTTTAATTGCTTCAGGTTTGTTTAATTACAGTTTCCAGCAGTTGGGGAAAAGCTATTAAAATGACTAATTCCTTGGTCACTCAGATGTTGATCTTTGTGGCTTACATGGATGCCTAAGAGGCATAAAGATCTTCCTAGTTTGTATAAAAACAGTCATGCTGATTTGAAGTTGTAGATGCTTTCACTGGTTGAAGTAACACAATGGGTAGAACAACCTTTTACAAGTAATTTCTTACAAGAAAAGCATTTCCAGGGAGACTTGCATCTGCTTTACTAAGTCTCCTGTCAGCGGAGATGTTGCTTGAGTTGCACGGAGGAGTCTGAGCTGGAAGGTTAAGGAGTAATGTACGCTGGTTAAGGATAGTCCTTTAATCAAACCCCTGGATTGCTGGTGCTGATTGCTCACTAACATTAACCAGGGATGACTTCTACAATGGTTGACTTTGATTTACAATGCCTTGAGAAAATGTTTTTCATATCTGGCTCCATTGTTCAAAATATTTTACTCCTCCTTTTAGGGATTGCTGAGGGCTGGGTTGTGATTAGGTATTTTTTCTTGTTGTGTTTTTTTTTTTTTTAGATGGAGAGATAATTACTTATGAATTAATTTAATCAAAGGGAGGGGTAACTTCTTATTTTTGCATAAGCTTTTTTTTTGCAAAAGAAGCAAGTACTACTTAAAAAAAATGTAAAAATTGACATCGGAAATATGTTCTTACTGCCCTCATTCAATAAATCAGCGAAGATCAGGGATCTTAATAAATACTCATTAAGATTTCTATTAGGAAAATGGTGTGGTTTGGCTATTAGTCTATTTTTAAGGAAATACAGAAAGCGTCTGAAACAGGGATATAGAAGAAAATGTGTCACAAATTGCAGAAGAACGCACACAGGTATTTTACTTTAAAAATATAATGCATTTCCCTTTGTCGTTCAGCGATAATTTTCTAAGCAAAGTGTCTCAGTTTGAGAGGAGATGCTAGAAAGCATAGTGCTTCAGCAGGGGCAGGGTGGGAGTTCTCTGTGCCCTTTCAGGTACGTTTTTGGACCTGGCTGGGAATGTCAGGTCAAGAGCTTTCCATGTATCCATCAGTTACATTTGCTTTCTTACTAAACACAGGGTCTTTTTACTTTAAATAATTAGATGACAATACTAGGGAGCATTTATGTGATCAGGGTGAATAGAAAACGTCCGACATGAAAAGTGTGACTTGTTACCATGATGTGACCTAAAGACCAGGACTGTTTACACAGATTTGCCTTCTATATTACACAGAAAGGGAAGTGCAGGGTATGGGTTTATGCAGCATATATGGACATACAAATATTCCCCCCTACAAACAGGCTGTTGCACTATGGTTAGACTAAGATTATTAATTAGAGAGGAATGGGAGAGGAGCTGTTTTATTTTCTTCTTCTTCTTCCTCAGAACACTGTTGTGTTGGGTTGTTTTTTTTCTCCCAGAAATGTGCAAAGCAGTCTGTATTTTGGCTAAATTAATGTAATTGTCTTGACAATGCCTCAAGTCTGTAATCATCACTGTCTTCTCTGCCAGTGACATCACCTTTCCAAGGAAAAAGTATCACTTCCTCCTCAGAGCTTTTAGGTTTTTGAAGGTGCAACTTTTCTCTTCGTAAAACAATTTGTTGCTTGCTAACAAACTCCAAAGGGTGTTTGTCTTTTTATTTCCCTTCTCTCACCTTTTTTCTTTTTTCTTTTTTTTTTCCCTGCCAGCTTTCAGCAGTGCTGTTTAGTGATGAGCAGTATGATACTCGGGGTTCTGTCTAGTGCCTCAGTTGAGAGGCTCTAGAATGAGTGCAAGGAAGCCTGGGTGACAGAGCAAGCTGAATCCCTTCCTGCTGTCATCAGCTGACCTCCTTCATGAGGTCTGACTTTCTTCCCTTGTGGTGGCAGTACTTGGGTTTTTTGCTAAAGCTGGGACTTGCCATGTTGGCATCTGTGTGGCAGCTGAATTCATCCTTAACAACAGCCCGTGCTTCTTTAGGGCTCAAGTGTGGTAGACGAAATATAATAATATAAATTAATGCAGATTTTAGCATCGAGCTCTCATTCGTCTTTAAGTACAATGAAGTAGATCCTGGGGTTTTGAACAGCAGTTGCATACAGAAAAGGAAAGGTTTCTGTGGTCAAAACATCTAGGTATGCAAAGGATGGTGCACTGCCTAGTAGTCTTACAGTGACTAGTAACCTAATTCATTTGCAAAAGATACCATCTGGTTATGTACATGTAAAAGTAGGCTGCATTTTCTTTAAAGAGAGTGATATTCATTATACACAAGAGCAAATGTGCTACCAGTTATGAGAAGCTCTTAATAGGAAACTGAACAATCATTTGTTAATGTTCATTTTCTTCTATTTCATGTCTGTCTTTTCTGTGAGATCATATCTCATTTTTTTGCAATTACTCCTGACTCTCCTAAAATGTTTGGCATGCCAGCATGCTTATTAAAAAGGCTGAATTATTCCCTAGTCTTTGTTTTGAAATATGCTGCACTTGCTTGTTTCCAATCATTGAACTGATCTCTTCTTCCTTTAATATAAAACACTTAAGTAAAAGTAACTGTCTGGATTGTTAGCTCCAATTCTGATGACATAAGATACCTTCTAAACAGAACTCTGATTTAGAGACAGATTAAAAACACATGTACTTGCAGTTTGGAAATTGTTTTTCAAATTGTGAGGGTCTGCACGAGTAGAAAGTCATCACTTGGAGGAACTGATTCTGATTCAGACTTGTGGTACTGTTCTTTGCTCAGGTTTTAGCCTCAATTATTTTGATTTTTCTATCACCAGGGTCCTCCAGGTCCTCCAGGTTTACCTGGTCCATCAGGAAAGAGAGGTCCTCGGGTGAGTAAAACAGCTATGATCTTCCGTAGCTCTAGGTAGGTCACCAGTAATCAAACTGGAGTTTGCACAATTTTGGTTTTCTCAGCTTTATTCATGTGCTTGGTTATTATAAGAGTGCATGATTGTTAACATTTGACAGATATGTTAAAGTAAGGCAAAGCAAACAGGTTTGGGTTGGTTTTTCTTTTTTTTTTTTGCTGTGAGCCTCCAGCTTAGTTAATCCTGTATATGGGTGAGTACACAGAGCATTGTTAACATTTGTACCTAGCCTTTGCTTCTCACAGTATTAGCTTTTAGTTTTTTCCATGCTGCTCCCATCTGCTGCAATCTAAGGTCACGTTCCTTTGTTTTTGGAATGAGGGGGAGTGAGGGATGCATGCCACGACCGCAGAGGAGCGGGCGGTGGATACAAAATTAACCACTGCAAGACAGAGGTGGAGGTGCAGGGGGAAAGAACACTCCCCCAAACCTGTTCTATTCTCTTGTGTTACATAGCTTGATAAAAGGGATGATAGATGTTTGGGTAATTTGCCCGAGGAATGAGCAATTGTCGATTTATTTTGTATGGCTGGACGCACCCCAACGTGAGCTGGGACAGCAGCCTTGCATTGTGGCAGGGGACACAGCACTGGCTTTGCCACCGTGAACAGAAACCCATGTGCCAGCTGCCAAGAACATGGGAGAAGCCTGTGCCACTGCCAAGGATTAGTTGATGGGGCAAAAGGGGGTAAATCTGTTCTTGCACAATTGCGTACAAAGAAAAATACGTGTGAGTCCTCCCTGAGGTTGTGTTTGACTTTGGGGGTTTTAGGGGAAGGGCAGCTGGGAGGGACAGTTGAGGATTTGATGTGTAGATGCTTTCAGACCATGGTTTGGGGGGATGCAAGTGGTTATGGCAGGAGTGCACTTTATCTAGACAAATCACAAGTGGGAGATAAGGGAGTAGTTTATATGAAGGCTCAGCAGATGCGTGGGAGGAGTTTTGACTCAGCCTTTGAGGGATGTTTAAACAAGCTGCCGCTCAATAGCGTGTTGAACATCCTGTGCCTTTCTGCCTTTCAAAACTTAGTCTGACTGGGAAGAAAAAGTGCACTGCTCAAAGGGGCCAAAATCCAAACTGATGCTTCAGAGCAGTTGCAGGCAAGGGAGTGGTCAAGACACATTTAAAAGTATGAAATGAAAAGCATACTCTCAAATCCATATCTGCCTGACTTCTTGGATCTTCTTTCCAAATTATCCTTCAATGTAAGAGCTGACAGTTCTCACAACTCAGCCTTTTATGTTGCGTGGTGCCTCTGTCAAGGATCCATCTGGCATCAGAGGCAAGATTCCCCCATGCCCAAGTAGATCCTCATAATTGGGAAGATGTCATTGCTTTAGAGGAGGCTGCCCATATGTTTAAAGCCACATCTGCTGGTGAGATCTCTCCTGCTCAGTTGTTGTTTGCTTGTTGGGTTTTTTTTTCCCCCCGCTGGTCTTTTTCTTTTGTTTACAGGCATAGAGTCCTTAAGAGCACAGTCCTCTACTGTGTGAGTTTTCAGGATTGAGTAGGACATGCTTTCCAATGAGAAGAGACAGCTTACAGTAGGGTGGCTGGAAAAGCATGGCTGAGATGAATATTTGCCAGTAGTTCCGAGTTAAAAATTCATACTTATATGGGCCAAGAAAGTCTATAAAACTATTAGATCAAATAAATATTTTTAGAATGTCAGTGCTCTTTAGAATGTACAATGCTGATAAATTCAAGCAAGTACAGCTAGTGAAGATATGTGGTGTGACAGGAGGTTTTTTGAGCCAAAAAGCACGTAAAAACCTTCTTCACATGTGCGTCTGTCAGTCTGCCCTTCTGTCTTCAGTGACTTCTGTCTTCCTTCACATGTACTGCCATTTGTGATGCTGACTCAAGGTGTTGGAGGGAAGCAGCACAGTGCAGAACTGCATGGCCTGGGCCTTCTTCAGGCTCTGTTGGGTGTTTGTCCAGACCAGAACCTGACAGAAATTCACATAGGCTGGGCACGTTGGGCATGATATCAGTGCCTGATTAATGGTTAGAGATTTCCATCAAAAAAATGGGGTTTGAGCTCTGTAATGCTATGGTAGAGAAGTCCACAGCTGACTGTAAGGTTTTCTAAATGTCTTGGCTTGGTCCCGAGTTTCTCAATAATGAAATGTCATCAATTTCAGAATCAGTCAGTGGTGAGATGACATTCCCCTGACGCCTTTCATTTCATGAAGGTACTTTTGCACCTCTGTGTTGCAGCATTATGGCCCAAGATGATAATGTTGCAAGCAGCAAAATCTAGGAGCCACTGGAGCCCTGCAGCTACCTTGGCTCTTTCTATTTGTTTCCTTTCTCCTAAATCCTCGAGAGCACCTCTAAAGATGCCAGAGTGCAAATTAATCTCTCAAACAGCACATGGCATTAGTTTTTCTGTGGAATTACGTAAACATTGTCATTAGTGAGAGGGAGCACTTAACAGATCGAGTTTTGCATAGTACTTGCAAGGTGTAACCAGTGAAGTGAGTCTCCTGTGAGGGAAAGAGTTTATCTCTTGTTAGGCTAATTGTTTAGATTTAATTGTTTGGGTGGTGTTTTGGCCTTAGTGGATTCAACAAAAGCTTTGTTGCTGACTTTAACGTGGTTAGGTTTTCACCAGTTTGATCTTTTGGTTCTTTGAAAACTTAATAGCTGCTGACAGCCCTTGCAAAAGGTATTTTCCCTCGTGTGTAGTCTGTCAAGGAGTGAAGATTGCTGAGTATATTGCAGGAACAGACACCCATCCAGGAAGGCACAGACTGTCCAGATAGCCCGTTCTGTTCCTGGAATGCTTTAAATCCAGCTCTTTTAGTAACCAGCCCATTTTCTATATTGGCTGTGGGAGTATCAGGGTGGTGAAGGGCTTTTGTCTGTGATTCATTTAGACAATGTGGAATACGTTGCGTTGAGTCATCTTTTAAGTCAGTGAGAACTGATCCACTTTCTTCTCTTTGCAGTGCATAGCTCAGTACCTCAGAATGTGATTTTTCTGATTTTTATCCCATGCCTCTAAGTTTTGTAGCTGGAGAGCAACATTGCAGTGACTATCTGCCAAATACTTGTTAAAAATTATTTGGGAAGACAACAGAAGCTGAGATTTGGGAAAGAAAGGGAAGTACTTCATTTTTTAATTTTTTGGGAAGATGTGCATGTTTTATTTCTTGAGAATCCTTTGAAAATCCCACCCAGTCCTTCTAAAAGCAACAGTGATGCAGTAAAATGAATCTCTTCAAACCGTTCCCACTTGTTCAGTGCAGTACTGAATAATCTCACCTTTTTTGTTGTTTTTATTTGTTTCTTTCCTAGGGTATTCCAGGACCACATGGTAATCCAGGTTTGCCAGGATTGCCAGGTCCAAAGGTAAGTTAATTTCTCCACGTTGCTATGTAAATACATTAGCTTCTTAATGACTTTTTTGAAGCCCCCATATTGTTTCCTACTAGAGAAGCAATTGGCCTTCTTTGGTTTATGGGTGGAGACTGTTACTATAGATGTATTTTAATTAAATGTAATCAGTCAAAATGAATTTCTACTCCAAGTAAAATGGCAATTCATTAAAAAACACCCTGAGTGTGCAGAATGATGCCTTGGAAACTGTTACCCATGCAAGTAGCCTGTACTTCTTATTGTAAGTATGCCTGGCCTCTCATAAACTGGAATTTAAGTGAGAACAAACATTTACTTGCTGTAACCTTTTGCCTTTTTTTTTAAAAAGGAAGAAAAATAGACTGTCATTCTCTATACATTCCTTATTTGTCAGTGCACAACGTTTTATACTTAAATATTCTAATATTTCAGATATTATGACTTGCTTAATATGTTAATTTGATTTTCTGAAGAGTTATAGATGGGTTATTTAATATTAAAGACAAAATACTAGACTGCAAGCACTAATAAAACCCTTCCAACTTGTGTAACATAGGCCCTTTAAGTAGACTTGACAGATTTGTGCAGTTGCAGAAAGCCTTCAACTCATATTTAGTTTGAACAATTTGATAGATATGTTAGGAAAAAAACCATCAGCAACCATGATTTGTTTTAGTATGATTCCTAGTGGCAGGAATCTGACCTGTTGTGACAGGTGTTAAAAACTGCTTGAGGACACAAAAAGAAATTTAATAAAGCTTCCAGTGTCAAACACTTTAAGACCAAGTGACTCTCTTTTTCTTCGTGTGTGCGCTTTTGTTATTCTCTAGTTCTGTAGGAACAGTTAAACTTGGAGATTCATAATTAATTTTTACTGTCTTTATGCTGGCTGCATAATAGAATACATAGCTAGGAAAATAAATGTAAACGATTATTCCTAGGATTTGTTTTATAATGTATTTTTCCCCCTCCACTGGATCCTAATTCTGAACAGTTCAGTAGCTGTCTCCATGATTTTAAGAACAGAAGGAGTTGTGTGTGCATATACCTATATATAAATAAAATATGCATGTATATATCACTAGATGCTTAGTGATCTCTTTCATTTCTCTTAGACTATAAATTATCATTTCAATACAAGTCTCTTCTGAAACATTTTTTTCTTTAAATAAAAATTAGCCAGGTGCTCACCAGGTTTTTGACTGTGAAGACGCAGTTGACCCACACTGACTATGTAAGCTGAAATGAAACATGTTTTTGTTTGATCTTAAAACATCGCAGACGAGTTGCAACAATTTTCTGGCAGTAAATTAATGCACAATTTTATTCTGCCTTTGAGATGTAGGCGTTTTTTCCCTCCCGTGCTGAGGCATCCTTTATACACTTGCTTTTGAAGCGTGGAACATGAGCTAATACCCTTAAGAATATAGTGTCCAGCCCTGAGCGTGTGCTAGCGGTTCCAACTGATAGCTGATGTCCTTGGCATTTAATTCCTGATAAACAGTTGATGGGTGGTTTTAAAGTAATTTAAAAATATTCATGAGGTTTGGCTGTATTTCTGCTTTTCTAAGTAGTGGATTAGTTAGGAAAATATAGTTTGTGGATTCTGGCACTGTTGTGACTACATGTAATGTTACATAGATTAAATAATGAAGTGCTTTGTTTTGTCCTCACTTCTTGACCTATGGTGACGTGTTGTTAATCCACGACTGAAGGCCATGCATAACAACTGCTGTTTGTTTATTAGATTAAAAATAATGAGAAATTAATTGTGCTTAGAAGGGAAAGGAAAAGTGATACGTAAGTTACCAGGCCTCCGTTTTAACTAACCAAGAGCTGGTCACAATTTTATTACAAGTCTTAGTACAATGGCAAATGGAAGCAGAAGACAGAAGGGAGTTATTCAAGAAATACAGCTATTTACCTTTCAAAATGTAGATCAGCTGGAAAGTACTCTGATAACTCCTTCCATGCTGAAAAACCATGTTCTCTGTGACCTGATGCACTGATTTAACGCAAAAGATTCACTTTGCCATGTTTCTAGTCTTTATTTAATGTTCGACAAGCTCAGTTTCTCAAGTGGCCTCGCAGGTAGAGATGTGAACTGCAGAGGGAAGGATACCTGCTGAGCCGCAGTGCCCCACACAAGAGGAGGGTCAGCCCCACAGCTGGTTGAGCAAGAGCCCTGGATGTTACATATCAGAAAGGGTTGACCCTCAGGAAGCCTCATGCTGCTTGTCTTCTACATCCCTCTGATCATCCCATGTTGCCCCTGAGGGCAGGACTGTGCTGGCAACATTTTAACAGCTGGTTGACCCAACTTTAACTCTCTTTTGATGAAGGGCACGTTATCATCTTTAACCTAGCGCTGCTGTAGGATTACTTGACTAGTCAAGTTTATTTCCATGTCTACATAAAATGTGGTTTTGAGTGAGAAGAGTAGATCTTGATGCTATTGAGTAACACCCAGTGTTACTCTGTGGCTCGGAAATCAAGAGCCATGGTTGTAGCCTGTACCATTTACATGAACAGCTCAAGGAAATGT
The DNA here is from genome assembly GCA_033439905.1 of Ceryle rudis. NCBI lineage: Eukaryota > Metazoa > Chordata > Aves > Coraciiformes > Cerylidae > Ceryle > Ceryle rudis. Next base: position 30,064 of record JAAGNO010025748.1, read on the forward strand.
TACAGTGCCTTTTGCATGCAGCTTTTAGTATTAATTAGACCAAGGGGTTCCCCTTTTCCTCCTCAGTTACTGTGTTTTCAGTGATTAGTGCATGACTGTGGTTTCAGCCGGTGGTCTGCGAACTCCCCAGGTGACTGCTTGGTCAGTGTGGAGCATTTCCCCCATGCTATTAATAGATAGTGAACTCACACCGTTATGTTTCCTGTAGTTCTTTATTGAAGAAGTTATGAGGGAAAAAAACCCTAAATATGTAATAGCAAGTGCATTTTATCTGAACGTTCCCTCTCCTCTTGCTATAAATGTTGGAAATAAGTTTCCACATATACTGTTAAAAACTCTTCCCTGATGATGTTAATGAGCTGAATTTCTCTGTGACAGGGCCCTAAAGGAGACCCAGGATTCTCTCCAGGACAGGCAAAACGTGGAGAAAAGGTAATTCTTTCTTAGTTACATAAAAATGTTTTGTCTGTCCTGCTCTTTGTTGAAGTCTTGTTTAATATTCAGACAAGTTGTAACTGCACGAGGCTTTGTATTTACTGTGATACTGGTGTATTTTGCTGCTTCATAATGTGAGCCTGACCAGCACAGACATGGGTGATGAAGCAAAACCAAAAATGAATTACAAACCTGAAACTTAAATTGCATATTTAATTTGTACATATTTTTTTAGAATTACTTTCTGAACAATGAAATTGAATACTGTTCACACTGATTTAACAAAGTACAGATTTGTTTTCTTTAATACCTTGCATTAGTCCAGAAAGTTGTGTAAGACAGGCAAAATTTGGTGATGACAAGGGCATGCATTATTGCATGTCATGTTGTATTTAACCACTTTTAGCATCAAGAGTCTGTTAAAAAGATTTGTCCTTTCATTTCAGTGGCTTTTTTTGCTAGTTCCTCCTGAGCTGCTTTAGCCAGACTAGCAGTTGCTCTCTCTGCTCAAAATATTTAAGTATAAATATTTTAAATGGTTCTTCACAGAAGCTGTGGGCTTGATAGCTGGTGATTATTTTATTTTTAGGTGGCAAATCTACTGACTATGTATGAAACTTTAAAATCACTGTCATAACACTAAAAATATAATTGTGTGTTCGCATTCTAATGTGTTAACCTATGCTACATCTTTTAGAATATCTTGTATTTACGCTAAGTTTTAATTAAAGCTTTTGCTAGTAGTTCTATTGTGGAGTACTTGTTAAAGGGCTGCTGAGGAAAATTCAGAAACGTGTCTGTTTATGCAGTGGTAAGAAATTGAGCTGCAGCTTTTGTAGAAAGAGCAACATTATTTTAATCCAACCAAGTTTTTCTTTTGGCGATCTAATCATAGTGTTGTGTGCTGGTTGTGTCTGCCTGAAACTCAGGATATATTCTTTGGCATGAGCCCAAGCTGCCACAGAATGGTATAAAGCCTACCCATGTATATATATGACCTATGCCTAAATACATGTAGAATGCATCTATCATTAAAAAAAAATACAGGATTGAGATGCATTTTTATAGTTCTCACTATTTTAGGCTTTTAATTTTTCACCCAAGTCAAATTTGCTCACCCTAAGTAATACACTTGAATTTTGATGTCAACTCACTTCCAGGATCTGTTCCTTAACTTACAGAATTTGAACTCGGTCACTAACCCTGAAAGTGTGAGACTTCACTGTCAGTGCTGAATAAGGAAAAAAGAACTGGAACAACATTCCCTCCTCCCCAGTCTGTAACAACCATAAAAAATGGCAGTTTTTTCCCCCTCTTCCCTGGTAGTTGAGATGCTCTGGTTCTCATTCACCTATACCATCATGTGGCTGCAAAGTTTGAAGAACTCGACTGTGAATAGCCCTATGCCACCATAACACCTTAGTCTCTATGCATCTTTCATGTTGTCTTTTACACAGATTAGATTTACACCACGTCTTCTGCAGCGTGTACAGTCGAGGATTGTTGGTGTAACAGTAATACAAACAATAAACAGTAACAGTTGAATGTGTATTAATATGAAGTGAAACCACATGCTTCTGAGGGAGGGGTTACCTCAAGAATTATACAGCTTCTTCACTCCCATTTACGTTGGGAATGTTGTGAGGTTATGAAGTCAGTCTGTTCCAGCCATGGTTTGGCCATGTTGTGTGATGCAGGAGCACGCTCATTACACCTGGTGGTTGCAACTGGGGGTCTGTTGCCTTTTCAATTCTCCTCCTCTAAAAAAACCTAAATAGTAAATAAATCTATGTCTGATAAACCAACATTAGGTACTTTTTCTTACCAAATGACCAAGAAGGCAGAGAAGATTGGAAGCAAGACGTGTTTAGAGTCCTGTGTCATGTTCCAGTGAAACATAGCAATTCTGGATTTCTTTTTTTTTTGTTGTGCAGGGTGATCCAGGCCCCATAGGCTTTCCAGGCCCACCTGGGATCAAAGGCCAGAAGGTAAGATTCTGTTTTTGTGTAACCCTCCCTGGCTTAAATCAATGGCCATCACGTGGATGTCTGGTGGTCGAGAAAAGATAGAAGGACTTCAGGTCTGCTGGTGCTACTGTGACTGCCTACTGTGTCAGGCTCTGTGGCCAAGGGCGCAAAACCTTCCTTTGCAACTAAATTGAGTGATATTATTGCAACAGAAAGTAGATTGTATCTGCTTATGTTGATGTTCTTCAAAAGGCATGCCATGCCCCTGCTCCAACAGAACACGTGTTGGGAGGATGGGCTTGCCTGTGAGTTACAGCCATTTTTAAATCAACTGTATTCAGTTTTCAGTAATATTTTTTTTAATTTATTTTTCTCTGTTATGTGTTTTGTAGTGTAGAAAAAGCTCCACGGGACCGTGTGCTCAGTATTTCTGCACTGGATTATTTGCTTTTTTCCAAACGCGTACCAGAATTGCTACAATAGAACTCAAGTAGAATAAGTTCCAATATTCAGATACTATGTAATGTGATATTTTTTTTTTAATATGAGATGTCAGGTGCTGCCTACTGTTTTTTAAGTAATATATTCAAATAATGTCATTCCTCTGTCTGTAGGAAAGCATAAAGCAGACAGGTAGTTCTGGGAAGGAAACATGAAGGATGCCAGTAGAGGAAATGACACAACCTTAAGAAAATTAGCACAGAAGACTGAGAGGGTGAATATAGTTTCTGTGGAAGGAGAGGTCACCTGACATAAGGCTGATGGTGACAAACTGGTGAGATGGCAAAACCAGCAAGAAAGCTGGGTGGGAAAGTGCTATGAAATGCTGTCTTTGCAGAAGATAGTTCAGTGTTGCAAGTGTAATGGGAAATCATGGAGAACAGATATCCCAGCAGAACTGTGAAGTTGCGTGTAACACTCAAGGCACCTGTAAAGTGCTCGTCAAAAGGATGGAATGAATTGTTAGAAAGGTAGACCCTGGTATTTTCAACCCTATCTTTTTCCGTACAGAGAAGGAATATTAATGAAATTCTTGCCTGTTATTGAATCTAAAGAAAAATGGCATCGCAACCAAATTTATGTACAGTCTTGTGTTGTAAGATGGCTTTGTTCAACACTGTCTTGATCTTAAAGTGTACGACAATTCACTTTTTAAAAAGTCTAATCGTTCATTTCTAGAATTGGCCAAAACACAGTAAAAATGTGTCCAGAAAAGGAAGCTCTCACTGAATTAGCATCATAAGGAGTGTGGAAATTTCTGTTGGCAAACACGTGATCCCCAGTTCTATGAACTGAGAAAATGTGTAGGTGTGACAACAATTTGCATCCCCGCTGCTAAAACTTAACCTACAAGCCTGGACACTGGTAGCTTTTGTCACTGCTGATCTTGGGCCATCTTGAGATTCAAGTATTGTGCTGTCTGCTTTCATCAGGTTTATAGCTGTGGGGGAAAAATAAAAAAAAAAAAAAGGAAAAAAAAAACCAACAAAAAAAGAAGTTTTAAAGCTTTTTAGATGGGAAGCAGCTGTCACTTGTTCTGGATTATGAGACTGACATTTAGAGGCAAGGAAATGAAAATCTTATGGCCACCATGCTTTCTTCCTGCCACAAGAATTCATTCCTTATCTGAGGGTTAGAGACTCCATGAAGAACCGTGCTCACTTAATCACTGGAAACTTTACTCTCTGTTTCCATGTTGAACACATCAGACGCTAACTAGAACCAGTTTAAGATCACTTCTGCATGACCCAGATTGTAAGAACACCAGCTTTTGAACAGCACTATACCTGTAAGCAGTTAAAAGTATTTCACACTTATTTTTTTTTTTTAATGATGAGCCCACAATTTATTGTGTTTTAAATAATTGATCTTTAGTTATTGCTTTTCAATACATGTAAATAGGTTAACACACTGTTAGCTCATTGTGATCTCAGGAAATTATTTTCAAAGGAGTTTGAGTACAAGTAGCTCTGAAGTAAAACAACTACAAGAAAAATCAAGTGCATCCTTTTTTGTTTTGTACCCTACTGCTACTGGGGATTTGCTATAATATTGAATAAATAACATATTTCCAATATTCTTTCTCATCCAGGGAGAAAGGAAGATTAAAATAATCCTAGTCTAAATTAATGGTGTCCCAAATTCCATTTGATTTTAAGTCAGCTTGTGTTGACTGAGCAGTTTCTAAACAGTGAAATATTTGATAGCAAAGGAAAACTCTAACGTTCTTCCTGATACTTTTAATAGTGAAATACACATCTGTTTATTTTATAGCAATTACTTTTTCTTACATTGACTTTTGTCAGTATTTTCCTGAAAGACCTAGAAACATGAGGTGTTTTTTTCCCCTCTTATCCATTTCCCATCAACTGGAGTGGTGGTTTTGGAGAGCTGAAGTGGAGGGTGCCCAGCAATGCCTACTGACCTCCACTGGGTATGACTGCCCCATGCCAGGGTGGTGGTGTCTGTAGAAGAGACTGTGTTTAACAAGGTTTCTCATCAGAAGTTGCCCGATTCTGGACTTCCTGTGCGATGTTATTTGGTGCTTATGCCAAAACATGTGTTGTGAAAGTTTGAGGCGACTGTGCGTATTATTTTCATGATTTTTGACAAGAATGACTTGGAGAAACCATACCCCATGTACTTGTGGTTCTATTTTTCTGCATATCTGAAATCATGTTAGGATTGTTTCTTGGAAAGAGTTGTTTTACCCTCCCAAAACCAGAGTTTGAAGCCCTCGGTGCAATAGAACAGCACTGGTAAACTACTGTTTTGGGTTAGAGCTATAAAATGATGTGTTTCTTTTTATAGAGCTAAGAACCTACAGGGTTTTTTTTTAGTGAGATAGTAAAACAAATGTATGTTAATAATCAGGACTTTGGGAACAGTTTATTATGACTGATTTTATTTTTCATTACATACCATGTGCTGGAGTATGTGTCCTTGTGGTTGCATGTAAAATACGACATATTTCTCATGCCTGTAACACACACTATAAAAAACCTCCAAGTTTTCTCGGGGTAGGGTTCCAAATTTGTTCTAGCATAAGAACAGAAAATTGCATTTTTATGATGTGTTTATAGGCCTGTTTCTTTCAGACATCTTTTAAAGCAGAGAAGCAGTGGCAGGAATCATAGAATGGTGGGGGTTGGAAGGGACCTCTGGGGATCATCGAGTCCAACCCCCCTGCCAGAGCAGGGTCACCCAGGGCAGCCCACACAGGAACAGAGCCAGGCGGGGCTCAAAAGTCTCCAGAGCAGGAGACTCCACAACCTCTCTGGGCAGTCTGGTCCATGCTCTGTCACTCTCACAGGGAAGAAGTTTTTCCTCATGTTGAGGTGGAACTTCCTATGTTTCCCCTTGTGACCATCACCTCTTGTCCCGTCATAGGGCACAGCTGAAAAGAGCCTGGCCCCTTCTCCTTGACCCCCACCCTACAGATATTTGTAAACATTCGTAAGATCTCCTCTCAGGCTTCTCTTCTCCAGGCTAAACAGCCCCAGGGCTCTCAGCCTTTCCTCAGCAGTGAGATGTTCCAGTCCCTTCATCATCTTTGTAGCCTCCGTTGGCCTCTCTCTAGATGAGTGTTAGTTTGAGGAGAGTGCTGTTTGCAGAGAAGCTGCATGAGCTCATATCTGGAACTATCTTGACAGGACTGTCTTTGTCAGCACTCAGAATTTTCCTTCTATCAGTCCAGAGATCTCCCATAGCAGAATCCCTTCCTTCCTGCTGTCCCCAAAACGGGGACACTTCCCTGCACAGACAGACAAGTGCTTGTCTCTGCTAGCCAGGGTACTGAGGGTTGGATTGCCAACCAAAGGAAAGTCCTCCTGGGCATGAACATGCTTTAGAACAACCGCAGTGCCTATGTGGTTGCAGGTATTTACAAATCTTTTCCAATGTCATTGTAAAAAAGATTGACTGCAAGTTTTGGGCTGGATTTATTCCCTATCCAATGTGTGCCTAACAGTAAACCATGGGAATCTATAAAATTGAGATAAAATCCCCATACTAAAGTATAATACGATGTGTTGAAGGAAAAAACCCCATGGTTGCTACCTGAGAAGGTCTTTGTGTTTCCTTTTGTCTTTATTTTTGCATCCTGTAAAGGGTGAGGCAGATAGAGAGATTTAAAAGCAGTACCTGTGGTGATGGCAACATTATGCTACCAAACATCTCCCACTGCTTCTCCCAGAAAGTGCAGTTTTCCCTGGGCAGGAGGAAACCAGAACTGTGAGAGAAATTGCTCTGCTGAATTAGATGAAGAAGAGGTCCATCTTCTATATATACAGCTTGTTGTTGGGTTTAAGTGACATTTCTATTCCTTAAGATATTTAGGCTAAGAGATGCTAGGTGAAATCTATCTTAGTTGTGTTAATAAACATCAGCAAACAAGCCAGAATGGAGCTATGGAAAAAAAAAAAAAAAATTACCAACAAACAACGTTTTCTGATGAAGTTTTACAAAACTGGATGCTGTGTGGTGACGATATGGAGCTTCTAAGTAAGCATTGCAAAGGCTCGTGTGGCAGTTTTTATGCTACACTTAACCAATGCCCAGAATGAGTTTGGTTTTTTCCTTTTTTCCTTTTTTCCCAAGTCTAATCTCTCTCTGTAGCTGATGGTTGTTATCGGCAATAACAAAGCTTCACCTGCTGATTTTTAGAGGCTGCAGAAACTTCTCGGCTCTCTAGCAAAGCTGCCAGTGTTATGCCAGATGTATTTTAAGAACAAATGCCTAAAGATTCTAATTTGAATTCTAACACAACGGGCACCAGTAAGATGGAAAGACTTGGCTTGAACGGTCCTTGCTGTTATGATTTAACATCTATGTTTTGCTATACGCAGCCCTCAGTCAGTCTGAGTCCCACTGTGCTAGGCAGATGGTAGAAGTCAGACACTTCAAACTGGCTATGAAGTCTTTTCTGAGTTGTATTAGTTGGTGGTAAAGATTTTTTCGCGCAAAACAAAGTATTCTTGCAACTTGCTGTATTCTTTGTAATGTGCTTGAAGTCTTTGCTGCTGTTATTGGAAGATTCAGACTTTTCCTCACACAGCTTTTAAATCAGAGCATTAATCTTTGTTAGGATTTGGGAGGTATTTCATTTTGCAAACCTGTGCACGTGAACATCCTTAGAATTATAGGATGATGTGGGCTGGAAGGGACCCCTAGATGTCAACTGGTCCAACCTCCCTACATAAGTAGGGACATCTCTACCCAGGGCAGGTTGCTCAGAGCCCCATCAAGCCTTATTTACTTTCCTCTTAGGTCAGAGCAAACTAGGTCTTATTCCTATGGGTACGCTTGGAAATACAAACCTAAGCTAATAAAAACCTAAGAATTTTAAGAAGATTAGCTGTTAAGGAAACTCCTGTGTGAAAACTGAGTTAGTGTGAATTAAGGCCATGTTAACTCTGAATAAGAATATGGGCATACTGCTCTGAGTTCAGAGCAGTTTTCCTCTGGCAGAAGCAAGGTGCAGTCCTCCTTCATCTCACAGGTCCTTGCGTGCCACCTTCTCAGGCTGTCCGTGCAGACGTTCACCAGCTAAACTGACCCACTTTGAAACTAAATTGGGATAAACTTATCTTTGAATGTTTCTGCGTAGAGCAGCATTTGCTTTCCTTTTCTCCTTGTACAGAAATGATGAGCTACTGAGAGATCTCTTCAAGCAACACTTACTTGACTTGATCATTTAAGCATAGAGGGGATAAAATTCTGAAATGGCTAAAACTCATGAAATACAGAGTGGGAAGGGACTGTAAAAAACTGTATGGCTTTCTTAGGTGCATTTTGAAAGCTAAAAGATGAGTTCCTGGCTTATGGTGGCATCCTTAGTTCTGCTTTAACAATTCAATAAGAAATTTAGGTTAAAGCATGCATTAATCTCTTAAATAAGTCATGTTAACTGGTTTGTCCAAGATCAGCCTCTGGCTACCTGTGTTACAGATCACTTTTTTTACCAACAGCAATGCAGTACTGCTTCCTTAGATACAAGGTGACATTATAAATTATTTACACTTAAGCTACAGGAGAGGATTGAAGCCAGAATACATTATGATTTTGCAAACTGGCAATGCCATGTGTGCGAGTAGCAAACTGAAAGGACACATCTACTGTGCTGGATTTTGAGAAGATTTTGAGAAGGGTTTCTCAATGAATTCATCTCTTTTGGATGAAGATTCCTCAAGCAAGCCCGTAATATCACAATTGGAAATTTTGAAGCCTTACAGATTTCATTGTCTTCTATTATCTAAAATTACCACCGAGCAAAAATCATTCCGTCTTTTTGTATATGATAATGACATTAATTTAATGCAGAAATATTTTTGTGATCATGCAGAAACTTTGGGATACCTGATCTGCTAAAATCAGTGGCAGAATTCCTTCTTCTTACAGTGGGTTGTAAGTCTCTATAGACTAATGAGTATCATCATGCCACAAGGCAGCCAGATGTTTGACATCAGCCAAGATACTCCCGCTACTCAGACAATGTCTTTGAGGCCAATTTAATGATAGATTTCTATCCAGAATAAGGATTGTTTTGGTCTTTCTGTTTCAAGCTGCAGCTTTTGGAACTTGCATGTTCCCAGTACCTCTTACAAGGGATGTGGAGACCAGACACTTGGCTTCTGCATGAATCATGCAACGGTTACAGACTCCCTTTTAGGCCAGCTTGTCTGGGTATGTTTAGTACAGGGTAAAGACATCCAAGAAGAAGGTTCTTCTTTCAAGTGTAATGATGCAGATGGAAGGTTCTAGCTCTATTTTTAATTCCTTCCCCCCCCCTTTTAATTTAAGAGCTAAAATTTGCATGAAACCGTCAATGCACAGGGAGTAAAGTTTGACAGCTTCATGATTCCAGCACCACAGGGAAGATTTCTGGGATCAGGAACAGGCTATTCTCCCTACCAATATGAACTCCATAACACAAGGGCAGGAATTTGTTCTATGTTAATTTTAAAAAGAGATATCCTGTGTCCTGGAATGTCTGCCTGTCTTGAAAGTGGCCTAGAACAGTCCAGGATGACCCTCTGCTTATACCTCTCCTCTGAACCACCTTGTTCAGAAAGGACATCACGACAAAGATTTGGGATGGGGAAGTGCACTGTACCAAATCCAATTCTTCAGCAATAACTGGTGACAGCTCCCCATGTACTTTTTTGTCTGAAAGAGTACAAGTCTGGAACTGTTTTTAAGCATCATGATATCTTGAAATTGTCTAAACTGACATGAAGATTTCTTATTCTTTCTCTGACTCTTTCATACAATCTGCTGAATTTAAACAACACTACTGCTGCAGGCAAACAAGTCTAGATTTTTTTTTTTTATTGATAAAGTGAGATTGGAGTGTGTGGGGGAAATAAAAAGGTCCATTTTGCATGTTTGACTGTGTTTATCACATATCTGTTTCTCTACCTGCAGGGTCTTAAGGGTTATCTGGGTCTGCAAGGGCCACGGGGTCAGCAGGTAAGTGATGAAAGGACAGTGCACTGTGCTCTAGAAATGAGGATAGAAGAATGCAGAATCCAGTACAAGTGTTCAATATGAGCAGTCAGTGTAAATTGCTACGTAAGAAAATAGTGGATAGTTCTTGACCAAGAATTCAGATTATTTAGAGAGCCATGTGGTAAAAAGTGGTCTATATTAAATGGAAAAGACCAGCTTGATTTTCTTCAACTACCACACTGGCTTGGCAGAGATTGGTGTAAAATTCTTGTTCGAGGCAGTGTTTGGATTCTCTCAAAACCTCTACTGATGTAATGCATTTTAAATCTTCTAGCATGTAGAAAACAAAATGGCCAGTCAGTGCTTTTTTTTTTTTTCTCCTTCCATACCAGCTCAGAAAGCAGTCTGAATGGAAATTTGAAAGACATTCAGTTGCTGATGTGTCTTGTTAGCATTAACAAAGCTCCTGATGGCAGAGGAGAGGGAAGCATGAGTCTCCTTTTGGGTGACGCTGAAAAGGGAATGGTGATGACAACAGATGATAGACACCCAAAGGGAGATGAAAAATGTTGAATATCATCCATGACTTTAATGAGTTTTTGTACACAAATCTTAACCAAGTGGTGATTTTTATTATAAGCCCACGGGTATTTTTCTGTGATGACTGTAATTGAGCAGTGAGATAAAGAACCAGTGGAAAAAAAAAAGAAGAGTCATTCTTAATACCAGCAGAGTGTCTCAATCTTTGAAGAAGTTGCAGGTTCAAAGTAATCAGGCAGTTACCATGGAGGGGGAAAAGCAAGGCTTGCATTGAAAAGTAATTCTGCTCATTATTCCTGCAATCAAGTATTTAAGTTCCTTCAAAGACAGTTCTTATTCAAGATTGTGAGAACTGGTGATGTGCAACTATTTGATGTCTCAGTTGAGGGGACACTTTGGATGAAAGGGTTTTATTTTGCTCTCAGTTCTTATTACTGATATTTTCAGGCCTGGCTGGTGAAGGTGATGAGTTAGACCTGTTGCTCATCATCTGTAGTGCCTGCCTGTAGGTGTAGTTTTTAGAAGCCTGTGCAGTGAGGACAGACATTCCTCTGAATTTGTGAATTGTGAAACGCCTAAGAGCTGGTAACAAAGGAAAAGTTTCAGAAGAGAAGTTGTAAATGCTATGATTCTACTGCTTTTTAATATTTTTTTTTTATATACTCATATTTTGAGGTACAGGTGAGCCAAAGTAGGAGACCGTGGATCCTAGTTCCATGACAGAACATCTGTCAGAAGATTAATCACTATCAGTTGATTAATCACTAACAGGTGACAATCATCTCGGTGGCAGGTCATTTAAACAAAAAAATACTGAAATCCCTTCTTGCATCCACACTTCTGCGTTCTGTTTCCTAAGAGTGCTGGTTCTCCATAAATCAGCTGTGAAGAGCTCAGAAGGGAGTCCTGATCCATTGCTGTGGTAACACTGACACATGACAGTGGGCGGAAGGGTCAGGCTGGGAGAGGGTCCAATTTATAGACTTGGCTTGTTTAAAAATAAAATTAACTGAACAGAGATAGGTGGAGCTTCCTATGTTTCAGTGATGGGCCCATGACGTTGGGCACCAGTTCAAAAAAGCACTTTTTTTTTCCCCCTGAAAATAAGCAGTCAGATGTGCAGATGTTGATAATTAAACATAGAAATTACTTTTGGCCTTGGTTAGCAGGAAGAAGATGGAGAAAGTCTCTGTGCATTCATGACTGATTCAGTGCTATATTGACCTGATTCTGGAAGAAACAACAAAAAAAATTGGCTTTGTAAGGACATGAGGATTCTTCTTTAATGAAGCACTTAATACATTTGTTCAAATACAGCTAAAAGCAGCGTGGTGACTTCACTATAAGGACCTTTCACCTATAGTCCTTCTCAATTACTTCTTATGAAAAGCATTTATGTTTTTATTATGGAATTAAGGGATGTACCATTGTATTTCACAAAATCTTAGACTACTCTTTTTGTAATCCTTTTTAAAGGTTATGTAACTGTAATTGGTGCACTCACATTATGTATGATGAGTAGATTTTAGGGTGTTGCTGTGCAGCTTGCTCAAAAAGCAAGTTTCCATGGGCTTAACCTGTGTCATGTGACTAGATATTAAAAGAGAAATGATAAAACAAACTCAAAAAAATGACATTAAGGTGGTTGTTTCTTGGTTTTGTGGTTTTTTTTTTGTTGTTGTTTTTGTTTGTTTTGGTTTTGTTGTTGTTGTTGGTTTTTTTTCTCTCTTTTATAGTTTTTTTCTTTTTTTTTCTCCACCTCTTTTTTTCCCCTTAGGGACCTCCAGGAATGGCTGGCAATATTGGGGCAGTTGGTTACCCTGGCAGGCAGGTGCAGTAGCTATACTAATATCTTTGTAGTCTGGGGGGGTTTCTTGTTTATTCTTTTCAAAAATACCATATCTAACTCTTTTGGAACTACCAACAGTATAAATGTGTTTGTTTACATCCTCTCGTTTATCCTTGAAACAAACCTCTCTCACAGGTAGTGCCCTTTAGGTGATGTTGATGTATTTTATCTTCATGTTTCAAGTCTAGAAGTGACAGGAAACTTGTCTGCTGCAATAGAGTTCCTCCTGATTTTCACCAATGTATTTACCTCATTGATGAAACTCTTTCTTCAGCCCTTTAGAGAAATAAAACATGAAATGATGTTTATTTTTATTTTCTAGATATTTGAGAAGGAGAACTAATAAAGTCAGAAGGCAGCTTTTTACAAACACCAGCCCTTAATATAAATGTTTATTTTTTAAACCTATGTATAAGCTAAGAGAGAACCTCAGTCCAGTAATATAAATAAGACAAAGCAGAAATATTTGTTGTTTTACCCATATAAAGGTATATGAGCCAAATTCAACAACTGACTTTGTGGTTTTATAACTACTTAAAAGGGTGGATTTGACCAATACTTCAGTGGTTTATTGGTTGGGTTTGTAATAACTCTATATTGTAAAATTTCTATTATGATACTTTATATAGCAAGGGATGGGGACATGTTTGTGTCAAATCGTGTCTCACATAAAATGTTTAGAGCATTTGGATTACACATGCTGTCCTTAGCTTGCAAATGATTGGAAGTGGGTACAAATATGAAAGCTTATGAAAAATCCTGTGAAATTATATCACTGTTATGCCAGATCACTGGTTCTGGGGAAAAAAACCTTCCTCCCAGATGAAATAATTTTAATAGACAATGGCTGAAAATTCCTTTACAAGTTTGGGCCGTGACTTAATGTGAGACCTTGCTGAACATGGTCCTGGGGACTGCATGATGACACCCTCTTCAATCCTAATCATTTTAGGAATGTATTGCCAGTTTACAGTTGACAAAAGCTGTTACAGTTCTTTTAAAGGGAGCACGTCTGGTTGTTCAAAATGAAGTACAACTCATGTCTTTTTGTACTAGGGCTTAGCTGGACCAGAAGGTAACCCAGGTCCTAAAGGTGTAAGAGTAAGTAAGCATTTTGGCATGTGTGTCTATTTTCCCCCATACAATAAGCCCATAAGAAAGGGGATGAGGAATTTCATTCAGTTCTGTCAGTTGTAAGCCCACTGACCCACTCTATGTCTTTACAGAACCTACAGGTGAGAAAACGCAGTGTTTCTTTCAAAATACATGTAAAGAGTTATATTTTTCCCCCACGGTGAGCAGCGTAGGCCAGTTTTCCATTGCTGCTCTTCCTCTCACTTGGAATGCGTGCAGGCAAGAGAAGGGAAGCAATACTGAGTGTGGGTGTTTGAGAGCAGAGAGGGAAGAGGAGCGGATGTTTGCTGCCTGAAGCATTGTTTCCAGAATGGAAGCTGTCAAGAAGGGAGACGTACCTGGCACTTGCAATCTGTAACAGCTACAGAAGTTGATGCAGGGAAGCTATCTTGTCACATAAAAACCTTAAAAGTGATCTCAGGGTATTAGAAGAGCTCTGTTGTACTTGCAGAGATTCCAGGGACTGAAGGCTCTTAATTCTCTACCAATTCAGGGTTTGCTTTTGCTTATTCTTGGAGGTAAAATAAGTTGCCTTTTATTTTTCCTGGATTTTGGTTGTTTGGTTTGTATTTATTTGTGGACATGTCTACACATGCTTGCATGTCTATAAGTCCTTTTCTCAGACAGACTCTCACCATCACACCATGGGTTTCCAGAAACTTGCATGCTGCTGGTTGCAATTAGGATTTGAAGGAGCTTTTTGCTAGGTGTTGGATAGCGTTGTACAGGTTGCTGAGCTCTCAAGTGTCTGTTTCAAGAATCTTAGTGTGTTGCTAGATTTGCTTTCACCCTGGGCTTGTTGTTTGTTTTGTTATTTGGTTCTGTTTTGTTTCACATGTAGTTACTAAAAGCCTTTACCTGCAGCAGCAGCTTAAGCGTATGTCTAAGGGTTTGGGGTTTTTTTTGGGGTGGGTTTTTTGATGTCAGTTTTCATTACAGTGATGGGAAAAATTAGTTCATCAGGATCAAGTGCCAACAGATACTGTACCCTCGGGGGTTGTATCTTTTACATTTCTTCAGTTTGCTTTTGCTCAGATTCTCAGTGCATTTTCCCTCCTCCCCTCAACCAACAAGACATTAAGTGATGCCTGTCGCTTCCTGAAAAGTTATGACTCCTCTGTTTGCACAAAGCTAAAAATGGCCAATGTATGAGTAATTCTAGGGAAAACCACCTGTCAGGTCTTAAGGCTAAGTCCTGCATATGACTTCTACAAACAACTTCCAAACAGATGATGACGCAGCCCCGTCGAGACGTACTACTGTGCCATGAAGGTGTTTAGCAACATGATACGAAGGATCTTTAGAGCTTTAAGTTTAGAACATTCCTGCAATCAATCTATACTCTGCTTTTCAGCTGATTTATGAAGCCATAGAAAAAAGAAGTGCCTTTGTTTTCCTTACTCTCTTTTGAGCTCGTTGACAAGATGGGCACTATCTTGTATGGTATGAATCTCGGTTTGAATCTAGTAGTGCAGAGTCCATCTCTACTGCTGTTTTTGTAAGTTGTGCTATCATTTCTGCAGAGTCAGCAGCCTGTTTCTGTGTCTGTAGAATGGATTATATGAGAGAATCTATTTCTGACTCTCTGTGGGGGGGGATGGTGGGAGAGAAATGCGTTGTGGCTGAACTTGAAGAAAAGAGTTCTGCTTGTGACAAGGTAAACTTTCTAGGACTCTTGCATATAGTAGTGATCACACAGTGTCACTAAAGACTAGAACCTCTTTTCTGATGTACTTCACGAATAAGATTAACATCAGCTTTTTCATGTATTATTTATTCTAATAAATAAGGTCTCTGATGCAACTTTGTCTTATTGGAACACTTTAATACTTTATTAATAGGTTCTGTATCCTTATAACAGGAAATTGTTTTTTGAAATGGGCTGGGGAGTAAATCCTAGTTACAGTTAAACTGGGTGAGCTTCACGGGTAATTTATCAGCCTAAATTTAATCCCTGGGTCTTGAACCCACAGCTGGCCAATACTGAGGGACAAGCAATGTTGGTGGGAAGCAGCCTTGTAAACAAGAACTGTTCTTATGTTTTTAGGGTTTTATTGGACCCCCAGGTGTGGCAGGACAGCCAGGACCTGAAGGAGAAAGGGTAGGTGTAGTGGAACGTTAATGAAATACTGGTGTTTGGGTAGTAATGCAAAATGGGTTAGAATGGGGGGGTAACAATGTCCAAGGTATAACCATTCATTTGATGCTTTTGTCTAAAATAAAACTGATGCTGAGGAAATGAAATAAATAGGTCCTATCTAATTAGTCTAATGCACTGAAATGCACTGGTGCTAAAGTTAAATGGAGAGCTGTTGTAAATTATTATTTGAATTTAATCTAAAGCTGCAAGGATTAGGAGTATTTTTTTTCCCTTACCACCAAGGTCTGCAGTGAGTATTTTTCATTGAAACAATTTTGTTCAGTCAAGAGTTAATATTTTTCAGTTGTCAGATGAGGTTTACAATAAAAAACATGCATGGAAATCTTAATCTCTGGCACTCTGTGCTTGAGCTTTTTCTTGCTTCTCTTGAGCACAAAGGATGTCTGGCCGTGTACTCTGATGTAGGCAGGATAATGGCCCTTCATACTTGTTCTGATGCCACCACAGTAAAGCAATTTTTGTGTCCTTCTGCCCTTCCCCATTACAGGACATTGTCTCTAAGTCTTTGCTCAAATCTTTTTCTCTTTAATGCTGCTTCTTCTCATACTACCTTTTCCAATCCAATGCAGGTTTAATTACTTGAATTTAAGCTAGTGAAGAAAAGAAAATCTACTTACAATGAGTTATTTCTTTCTCAGGGCATCCCAGGCTTCCATGGAAAAAGAGGTCCCAAAGGGAGACAGGTACAGTTTCTAAGACAATTTCTGCTGTCAATTTAAATGCACCTATAATTCACTCTGTAACTTTAATCAGCCAAAAAACATTAGTTTCATTTTTTTCCGTAGATGAATTTCTATTGTTTCCAGTTAGTACTTTGAAATACTGCAAATTCTGTGCAGGTTTTAATTCCTACAATTTCTGAAGGGAGGAAGACTTAACATGATGAGCCATGTGGCTGGTTATTGATAGCAGCTACCTGAAGTTTAAAAGATGATGGAAACATGTAAATCTATTCTGTAAAATTACTGTTCGAACAAGGTACAGATACCATGCAAGTCTCCTAAGTCTGATTTTTGGTGTTGGTTTGAATGCAAATGAGCTGCTTCTGATGTCTGATATTTCTGGACTATGTTAAATGAAAGCTCTCCTCTACTTAACATATATTTCTACAGCTGAGAATAAACACAAATCTGCCAAGTGCACATTATCAAGGTTTACATATTTCCTGTGGTATATCTTCAATGCCAAGTGTTTTGTTTTCTGCTGCAACCTTGTTATTTTAGGTCTTTGAAGCTCTCCAGGAGTTTCCAATTTTAACTCGCTTGTGGTTTGAGATTGGAAACTGCGATAGCATTCTCCAGTTGTGCCCTCAGTTGTGCTCAGCAGTCCAGATGACTTTCATCTAGCATGTTGAACAAGCTTGTTCAGCAGTAGTAGTGTGATTACTGTTGTTTGACCCTTGATGTATGCTATGAAAGTTGTGGAAGATTCTGTTTTATTATGTTTTCTGTGTGATCTACACTGGCCAAAAATGGCACTAACCTTCAGCAGAGTTCCTGTAAATACAGACAAACAGAAAACAGTCATTAAATTGATAGACTGCTCTTTCTGAATCCCTTATCAAATTATTAAGTAATAAAATCGAAGTAAGAATCTGGTTTTTTAATTATTCATCTAGCATGTTGGGCAGGAACTGCTCTGTGCCATCTGTACCCTGCAGCAGTTGGCAGTACGTTGTGCTAGCGAGTCACGGGCAGCATTTAAGGAGAACCTGAACAGAAAGCAAAGACTTGTACTCAGTGCAGAAAAGGAAGAGGAGGTGACAGCAGGGTACTCTGAATGCACATTTTGCATTATAATCTCACTCTCAGTGACAGGTTTCACTGAGGCTTCTGGTTGCCAGTGTAGAAGTTTGATTCAATCCGTAACAGTCAGTGCTGCGCGTGCTGTGGTAAGCAGTTATTTTTCACTTGCAGTAAGAGCACAACTTCTATCAGTGCCACGCTATGGTCTGATCAGGATTTTTATTTGTATACATCAATTCAGAGGTTTCACATAGGTGACAGAGCACCAAAAGCACCTTTGCACAATATCTGTGATACCTTCATGCAGTACTGATTAATCTGTAATGTTGTCATTTCCTCCATCTCAAGGTTCATACCAAATCCTTCCTGTGATCTATAAAGTACTTGATTAAAGGTCACTCGTATAGGGACCAAACCAGGAGAGCAATCACATGGGAGTGTGGCTTAAGCGTAGAGAATGTGTGTTATTTTAACCCCGGACAATGATAGTTCTGATGACAACATCTTTTGACACGGTGTCATAGAGTTAACAACACTGGTCATTTGAGGCAGGGCACTGTCACTGAAGGAAGTGATGGGAATTGCACAGTGCAATTCCAGAAGCAAGAAGTCAGGCTCCTCAGCTTGTGATCTAGGTTGCAACTTATTTCTTTGGACAAAACTTCAATCAATAACAATACTCGGGGGCGGGGAGGGACACAACCTGACTGTCAGAGATCCTTCTGAAAGAAAATAGATTCCAAACATGATCTCATTTTTGAAAACTATATTGAAGTATTAAAAAAAGTGGATCATACAAGGGCTTGTACACTTACAATTCAAAATGCTACTACTAAGTAGGTTCATTGAATAGTTACTGGTATTTGTAGCATCCCTGACATACTTGAAATGGATCAAAATGTGCAATTACCAAAATCTTTGGCGTGAAACTTATAGTGAGGATCTGTTTAAATTTCAGATTAGTTTTGCATACCATATGTTTTAAAGAAAGGATTCCATAGTAGAAGTGGAAGTATTGAATTTCTTTCCTTTGTGTGCCTGGAATATGAAATCTGTCTATTTCTGCTATATTTTTAATGCATTGCCTGTTCTGTTAGTGTGATGCATAGTGCTTTTACATACATAACTTGACCACACTTGGGGCAATGGTTTTACATAATTTTCTTCTATATGGGATTAGTTACAACCAGCGGTCAATGTGACATAACAGACCTTGTAAATTCTTCCACGAATATATTAATCGAGGCCATTGTAACTGTAAAAACAGGTCAGGTTCCATTTTATATGAAAATTATGAATAGTTGTCCTTTGTGTGCTTTATAGTAATGTTAAATTATAATATAGGTGTAAGAAAGCATTTGTTGCATAGGGGTAGTATTATGTCACTTCCAGTTTTAGACATCTGTGAGCTTGTGGTGTGTTTTCCTTTCATTTTTCTCCTTACGAAGATAGTTTTATCAGCATGAGTTAGAAGACATGTGCTGCTGAGAATGGGATTATGATGACTGTGGGTAATCTGTCTCTTTTGGTAACTCATGCTATGCTGGGTTCCTGCTGTGTATAAACCATCATGTGACCTGCATCTATGATCTCATGTGTGGTAAAACTCTCCCATTACATCATCCATTTCAATTTTGATGTCTCATTTATGTTTGGTTGGATTTGTTGGGTTTTTTTGGGGTTTTTTTTTTTGATGCTTGTTTGTTTAACTTTGTTTTCAAATGATATTTGTGTGTATTATGGCAATTCTGCCCCTTCCAACATCTACCAATGGTGGGCAGTACAACTGAAATACTACCTGTTAAGAAAAGAAGAGTAAATTAATATATATTCAAATAATACATGGCTATATAAATAATAAAGGCACTCTATCAGCTGGTAGCTTTTAACAACATGGGCACTTTCAAATACCCCTCTTGCACGTGTGAGATTTTACAGTACAATTCCAGAGCTGTGCAAAAATTTGACCAATGTGTGCAGATCAAGAATCAATGAAATCTGCTTTATTGACCATTAACCTGTGCACCTCTACTGTTTAAATAAGAAGACAGTAGTGACACAAGGACTTGTACTGTTAGACCTTACAATCATGGCTATAGATTCTTATTTGTGAGTTCCGTGATCACAAGCTGAATAAAAATTCCATTGTTGTGAGGGGTGTCCCTATTTTTTTGCTTCCCTGAATTTGCAGGAGAATACAGAAGAATCTCTGACCAAAATCAATCCAAAAGATGGTACAGGGAGTGATAAGCATGTCTCAGATTAATTTATAATATCAAGCATAATGATGAAAGTGAAGAGCCTATTAAGTTGTTTCTACATGCTGGTTTAGCAGCGTGCATGTATATATGTGTATACACATACATAAAGAGTTGCCTGAACATTTACAGAGCTTTGGTTCAAGTTATGACTAAAGCCAAATATGGCTTAAGCAGTGCTTAAACTTACTTTGATTTATAAGGTTTTTCCACCTCCTTGCTGCAGTTTTCTATTCTTCCTGACTGCTGTTCATAAAATATTGCCTGATGATGCATATCCCCCATTCCATTAAGGGAAGATATTGCTATACTAAGTCCTGAGCTGGACAGCTATGTGGATGTCCTCCAAGCAAGGTAGAGTAAAAAGACCACATTAATTGACCTGCAGGAGGTTTGAACAGGGTCTTACAGAGGTGGAAGATTAAAATGTCAAAGTCCTATTCTTGATACCCAGGGAGGAGTAAAATGATATTCCAGCATTGAGAAGACAAAGAAGAGTATTCCATGTATAAATTGTTTTAAGGATGGAATTTGCTCCTTTTGCCCATGGGGAAGGACGAATAATGCTCTGGTGTTTGGTGGCTGGTTCCTTGAGATCAACACATCTCGTGGTTATTTCAGTGTGTTAATACTGTGCGAGACTTTTCAGTTCCAGGAAAAGTCTCTTTCCTGTGAAAGCATTAGCTTGGCTTTTTTCCAGGCAGAATCCCTTTTCCTTCCCTCTTGGTATTTTGCAGATTGTGTGATAGGCTCTTCAACGGACCTTACAATGTCATTAAAAAGAATGTCAACTTCTCTGGAGATCTGTGCTCCATCCTTAGCATTCTCCTAACTTTATACAATGATAGGAATCATGAAAATACTGCATGAAGCTGCTTTACACTAGTAGCATGAGTTTACTATTAGTTTCATGTGTCTCTTACACTTATAAATGTTATTTTTTAAAAAGCTCGCAAAACCAACCACTTTTCCTCAGCAGTTCATGTCCTTCTGCAGTGGGCAACATCAGAAAGAAATAAAACAATCTGCAAAACCCTGAGAGGAAGCAAGAAAGGTTAGAGCCAGTAGAGCGGTGGATTTCCATTTCATTTTGCTTCTCAGATAAGAAATGGAAATTCTCTTTCAAGCTTTGACACTTGACTTGACCAGTCAGGTATCTTTCCTGTCCTGATAATCAGTCTCTGAAGTCCAAACTCTGCTAAAATGAATGAGTTTTGTCCATGTCTTGTTTGAGCTGTTGTTTCAGTCTCTAGATGCAGAGTAAGGCAAGTGTTCACACTGGTAAGGACAGTGATGTATCAGGAAGATGAAAAGTTTGATTTCCAATGAACATTTGTCACACTCAGATTGCAACTATTAATACTTGGGAAAGAGTAAGGAGAGAACAAGACAGATGTTTTAGTGAATGCTGCAGGTAACAGGGAAAAAAAAATAAAATTCAAGTAAAAATACTAAATAAGAGAAGCAAACAATACTTGTTTAATATTGTTCTTAAAGCATGCAGTCATCTTGCCCTATGCTTACATGGTGTACTGTTACATCTTTTTTGGTTATGATTTTAGGAGGCAAATTCTTCTGTTCATTTGAACTCTGCAACTGAAACTTTCTGTCCCTCCCATCCCCTCATCTCTCGCCCTGAATCCATTTGCTGATGTCCTACTTTCTAATACTTAAAGGAATTCAGTGTTCAGACCACTTTTCATGCCTTGTATAGAAAAGAACGAGCATTCTTTCTTCTGCTTTAGGGTTTTCTAGGTGACTTTGGAAATAGAGGCCCTCCTGGTCCAGATGGGAATCCTGTAAGTATTAAACTGTGTGCTGATTAACATGGTAAAGTTTGTAACACTCAATATTAACTCCCCTCCCAAATGGAAAAGAGACTTTTGCCTCAAAAGCAATGTCTTGAAGTCCACAGGAAAGTTTTGGACTGTTACTTTCACACTGAAAATTGCTAGGATAGTATTATAATAAGCAGTGGTACAAAAGAGGAAAGAACTGCAAAGCTGCTGAGAGAACACAGTTTCCACTGCTGCAGGTACCGACCACCTTGAGAATCAGATGTCCTGCTGTCCTCACTGCATTACTGATGAATGGTTTGTCTTCAGAAATCTTTGCATTGGATATGACTTTGCGTTCTTTATTTAAACCGTTATTCTAAGGTCACCTTAACGTGGCTTTTGTACGCTCCTATGGTTGATGGTTGATTTCATCCTTTGAACTCCTACTGAATACAGTTATGCTAGGATGTAATTTAGTGCGTTATAGTTAGCATGATAACAGCTTTGTCCTTGGCAGTGTGTGCAGGCTAAAGTGCTCTCGTGGTACAGTATTCAGACTGTGGCACGGTCACGTCACTTCACTGGTTGCCCTCAAAGGAGCTTTGCTGTCTTGCTGTGTTTGGAGGGAAACGCTGGCGCAGGCTCCAAAAACTCAGGTTTCCTTTGATATCAGAAACCAGTGAAAGTGCTTTGGGCCAGACAAGGGAACAGCAGTAAGTGCTGGGCTAAAGAGCAGCTGATTTGAATCTGCTTTTACTGTTGGATACCTCATTGGAAACTACTATCGGTTTCTATCTAAAGGTTGTTCTGATATGGACCAGAGTCAGCAGCTGGGCATAAATGGTCTCCTTTTTGAAGGCCTGTTCTTTCCTGACATGCATCTTAGAAACTTGTTTTAGAAGAGATTACATGAATTTTTCTGGTGGGTTTATCATTTTTTGGTGTCAGCACTTTGGAACATAGGAAGAAAATTATTTTGCATTTCTGGTCCCTGAGGAAAAGTTCCCCTTGTGGGAATGACAGGTGATGTCAGGTTGGTAATTTTCATCTTGAAATCTGCTTTGCAAGTGATATTAAAAGGTTAGTTCTCCCTTCTCCTTCTGGTACTCCCAAGCCTCCCTCCGTTCCCGATCAAGCAGGTACTGTTTTTCCCCAAGATTGCAGAACAGTGCTTCAATAGAAATGACCCCGGAAAACATGCATCTGAAATTACAGACTTGCACGTTCAAAGAAGCCCGCTTCAACACGAGCCTTTGCAAGCAAGCTCCTTCTAATCTGCCAAGACAGCTGCTGATCTTACTGCCTTCTCTCTTCCCTCCTCCCCCAGAACTCACCCTGCAGGGCTTGTTCCGGCAAGGGGCCAGAGCTGCAGCTGCAGGGGGCTGCGATACTAAGGGGATATTTACAGAGCCTGTTTGGGAGCTGGCAGTGGAGAGCGGGGGCTGCCTGGGAGGCCTGTGGTGGCAGGAACTGGGAGGGAAGGTATTTCTTCCTACGTGCTGACTTGGCACTAATGGCATTTGTCTGCTTGCCTCATTGCTTCTGCTTTATAGAGTAGTGCCATCCTTCATCTTCACAACACCCTCTTAGTTCTCTGAGGGTGTCAGTCTGTCTTGGAGGATGTTGCCAAAGCATTCAACTTCCCCTGTGGTTAGTTTGGAAAAGGTGCATAGGCACCAGAAGAGGGAGGAGAGCATGAAGGTGTCCTCTGTGCCATAGCCAGCAGCCCTACCCTGTTGGACAGCTTCAGAATGGGCTCGCATTCACTTGTGTAAAAACATCTCTTCACTGTGGGTGCTGATGGACGACAGTGAACCCCACGTGTGAGATGCCCAGTCAGTAGCAGGTCTTAGGTCTTGGGACAGCCTGTGGAAAGCATGCTGACCTGGTGTGCTACAATGGCCCTTTAGTGCAGGGCAGAGAGACTTGGCAACTGTTTTCTGTGGTGTTCAGAATTTTAGCCTCTGCTGAGTTAAAGGTGAGTACAGCAGAGGCGGTAGTAGAGTGCTACTAATTAGCTACTTCTACATAAAGTACAGAACCTGTGTTTTTATCAAGAAGTAATTTTTCATGAAGAGAGTGTAGCCTTTAATTTGCAAAGGTCTTTCTATGAACTAAGACAATGTTCTCTTCATCTCTCAAAGGAATCTTAATAAATTCTTGTGATGGGCTTTTTTCCACCCCACAATCAATTATTTTTTTCTTCCCACATTAAATATCATGGTAAGAAGTCTCTTATTTCTTGGTAACACAACGATGATTTCATGTACATATCTTGAGATCTAATTCCACAATCAGGGATTTTAATAAGCATATTCCCCTGTACAGTGATAGATAAGCTGTCATTCTTCAGGAACTCTCTATAAAACCCCCAACTGGCTTGCTTTGCAGATTACTTTTTTTTTTAATCTTACAACAGGGAATTTTTTTAAATGGTAAAATTCAGGTAATCTAAAATTCTTTTTCTTTAAAGGGAATTGTTGGTGGTGTTGGTCCTCCTGGATTTCCAGGACTAAGAGTGAGTACACTTCTATTACTTACTTTGATATGGCTTCATTAGAATACTTGTCTTGTATGTTTGTGAATTAATAAAAAGCAAATATAAGAATCCAGAGATTTAAACAGATTTTGGGTTCGTTAGCCATGATTTTAATTAAATAGCACTCTACAAAACTGCTGTCATTATTGCTGGTATGGAATGCTTCTATGCTTGGCTTGGATTTGTATGCTTACTTCTGATCTACTGTGATTGGGTTTTTTTATTTGAAGTAACCAAGTTTACCAGTTTAGACCCCTAAAGTCAGCATTACTTTTTGAAAAAGTGCAATACTTCCAAACATTTTAACATCCACAGCCTTCATTCATTCCTGTATGTGGCTACCAAATTACAAGTGGAATTAATTCCCAAGCAAAATTATCTCGTCTACAGTATCACATTCAATTTTTTTAAAAAAATATTTTTCGAATGAGGTTGTGATGCTTATTATGGAGTTGCAAGCTGTAGTTGTATAAATACAGTTGTTCCAGGGAAGTTTTGTGACATGGATGAGTCATAAAGGAGGTGGGAAAGATGATACTTTCATTCTGTATAGTCTTACTTATTTTAAGTAGTTGATGTGCTTACTGATAAAGAACTTGGGTTTGATTCTTCACGTTGTCTCACTCAAGGCTGGCTACCCAGCTGTGTTCATTGTTCGTAACATTCAAGATGGACTGTTTACACTTGAATTAAGAAAGCCATGATTGTCTCCAGTGTCTTTTGTGTTTGTTTGGGTTGTTTGTTGTGGTTTTGGGGTTTGGTTTTTTTTTCCTTTCCCCCACTTTTTTTTAATATCTGGAGATCTGAAACGTTCTTTGCTAAGTTTGTTAATTTACACTGATTGTCATCTAACTTTTCCTTTGAAGTATGACAGTTGAGTTCCATTATTATCTTTTTACTGATATATTCATAACAAAACATATTCCTAGAAGTCATCTCTTGCTTGAGATTGTTATGGCATTGCTATAATGAAGACACACAATCTTGGTCAAAGAACCTCTGTGGCTTCCAGCCTTTGTCATGCAAACATGACTCATTGTGTCCTTGTCAGCTGACAGGTTTGAGCCAACTGAACTAGAGGCTGCACTTTTGAGAATTTGCTTTGAAATGTAGTTTACTTTTCTTTCTTACATGACCATCTTTGGAATTTTGTCTCAAGGACTTTAATAATTGTACAGTTGTATCTGAGATTTTAAAAAAAGCCTATTATATATCACTTGAAAAAAGCTACTGTTACTGATTATTTTGACTAAATCTTAGTCAGCAGTTTAGCCCCCCCTGGGATTCATGAGCGTAAAGGTTTGCGTGGTCAAAGCTCCATTTGCTGTGTTGCTGTCACACAGAGAGATTGTCAATAATATTTTGTGAAATACAGAAATTATTTTCAAGCACCATTCCAAAGCCTTTACCAAAATAAAACCATAATTAGCTATTTCTTGGGGGGGGGGGGGAGGAGAAAAAAATGGCGTATTTAGATTTTGACTGTCATGAAACCTATAGTTTTGCCTGTGAGCTCCATTTGAGTGGCTCTGCCATCTCTTGCTTATATGTGAGGCTCTTCTGCACAGTTCCAGCAGTGTAAAAGAGCATTGATTATGTGCCCATGTGCTCCACATAATTTGTATTCTAAGACAAGAAAGTTAAGCACAGAAATGGACACTTCTTTTGTTATTAGGTACAATGACTAAGCTAATTTTTCCTGTGTGTAGATTTTGGTTTCACAATGTGACAATTTGTAACAGAACTTCTACAAGGAGTGCACTGATACCCACATCTCTTAGAGTTTGACCGCCAGAACTATTGGAAACTTCACATCATCTGTTGCAGCTCCATTTGACTGCAAGGAATTAGGGGGCTTTTATGGAGCGGAGGGCTCCTTTGATCTCCGTTTGTTTGTTTGTTTGTAGCTGAGGTGTATGTGTATGTGCTGAAAAACAATGACATTTTTGTAGGCATAAGTAATTTTGCAGATGAGCTTCTGGTCTTGATAGAGTTTAGTGCTTGGGATGACAAATGCGTGAACAAAAATATGCATGGACAAGTGCTTATGATGTAGAAAAACAGCTCCATAAAGGTAGGGTCATTATACATCCAACTGACAGCCTCATAGATCTTATGGATATATTAAGGTGCTTTTAAAAGTGTATTTTTTTTTTTTTTATTTAGCCAAGACACATTAGTATTGCCACTCAGGGAGAGTTAACTCTCCGTAGCTGCTAAGACTTTACCGTAAAGTAAGACTTAAGTAAGATTTTGCTGTTGAGGAGAATGGCCCAGCAGCATTTCCTCCAGGTTACTGAACACCCTTCAGAGTCTTCCAAAGCATCAGCAAATCTAGTCAGGGTTTTGAAATAAGGTTGGAATGTGTCTAAAGAGGACTTCAGTATCTAGTGGCATGAGTCTTTTGTGGATACTAACACACTGTATAGGCACTATCAGTAAGATTTGCTATTATGGACTCTTTCTTGTCTCTGCATTACGTTATATTAAGTTATTCTGGCTCCCCCTTTCCCAGTCAGTAAGATAATTGGAAGAGCTGTGCTTTGTTCCAGAGTTTCCTTACAAGGGACCATTGCATTTTTTTTAAATTGTAGCAGAATTTCACCAAGACCACGGGGGAATTTCAAGTGGCCCCAGCATCCTCAAGTACAGCTTGTGTGGTGCAAGCCCTTTCCTTAATGACACCTGCTCTCCAAATGGGTTTGTGCACCCTGGCTTCCCTTTTCCCATGGTCCCTATTCAGGCAGATGCTACTGGTCATCCAAAACTGAGTCAAGACCTAGACACCCCAATATTTGCTCTAAAATACTTAGTTATAACACATTATGCTATTATCAGAAGCAATATTTAATATGAGATTAAATATATTATTCTGGCAGAAGCCAACAGCATTCATTCAAGTATTCATTAATTCAGCTACCTGAAAGGACATTGTAGAGAGGTTGGTGCTGGTCTCTTCTCACAGGTAATTAGGGATAGAACAAGAGGGAATGGATTCGAGCTGCAACAGGGGAGGTTTAGATTGGACATTAGGGAAAAACTTTTCACAGCAAGAGTAGACAGCCACTGGAACAGGCTGCCCAGGGAGGGGGTTGAGTCACCATCCCTGGATGTGTTTAAGGGTCGTTTAGATGTGGTGTTGAGGGACGTGGTTTAGGGGTGAACTTTGTAGAGTGGCGTTAATGGTTGGACTCGATGATCCCATGGGTCTTTTCTAACCTGAATGATCCTGTGATACTGTGAAGCAGCTTGTCCAGCCTAGCTGTATGCAGTGTTAAGAGCTAATAATATTTTTGTGTTTGGTCATGAGAACAACGCCAAAGTGAGCAGCATCAGCAAGCTGAATCCAAGAATTCCTTCCTTCCATGACTTCTTCCAATATACAAAGCTGTTGCTGAGGTCAGAATTTTGACTGGCTGAACAGTGAGATCTGCAGAGCCATCGAGCTTTAATAAAACAAAGACTTTCACAAAATGTTCAATTACAATTACAAGAGCAAGCTTTTTTTTTTTTTTTACTTTTTTTTTTTCCTCTCTTTAAAAAACCCAAACACCTAATCCTAGGAATATCCTTCTGTCAGGTAAAAGCAATTTGGTCACTTGTCAGAAATGCTGGACACTTTTATGTAGCTGAAGTAATTTTTGGTTTCCATCTATCTGAAAGTTTTAACCAAGCTGATAAGCACGTGCTAATACTTAGTGAGGCAGTTGGAGAGGGAAGATCATTTTAAAAAGGGAGAGATTTACTCATTTAACCCTATTCTTATCAGTGTGATCATTTTTGCTTTTCTTGTTTGTTTGTTTGGGGTTTGTTTGGTGGTTTGTTGTGTGGGATTTTTTTTTGTGTGTGTAGTTGCTGTTCTTTGTTGTTATTTAGGTCAGCCAATATCTCTGGGGACTGATAGGAGTTTCATCAACCTGAGTTTTGTAAAGCTGTTTTGGAACTTCTTCCTATTGCTTTGTAAGCTAAATTTTCCCAGCTTGGTATCCCTCTGATTTTTCAATGAATGCTATTGTTACCATAAGCATGCATTTCAACATATAGTCACATGAATAAAGAAATACTTTGCTGAACTAGAAGAGATAGAATAAGTAAGAGACAGCAATGTAAACAACTTATCTTGACATCAGCTGACACAACAGAATATATCATATAAACAGCCTTGGAAAGCTAAAGCAATATACAATGGCAGTTTTCCTGGGAGCTTTACCAAGCACCATTGAGATGCTGTCAGCATATTTCCTTTTTCTTCAGTGGGCCATGAATCTGATGATGGTTGCAGAAGAATGTTTTTGCTAACACACTGCTGAAAGAGTCTCCAGAGAATAATCAATGTGTGCTAAACTGGAAAGCAGTAGGTGTTCAAATCATCGTGTTGTCCATGTCACTCTCAGCAAGTGGCCAAAGATTTCTGTATTCATATTTGTGGCTAAATGTTTTTACCCAGAGGCAGAATAGGCAGAAACTAGAGAGAGTTTTCCCTCTGTAATATTGGTTTAGCTATTGCTAAATTGCTTCTAATTTTTAGCTCACCACCTTACATGAGTATTATTGCTGTTGATGTGTTGGTACTTTAAGATTCTTAATATTTTTCATTTCTGGTTCACTTTTCTTTTTTAAGTTATAAAACTGTCCATATAATTCCCAGAAAGGAAAGATGTAGGTAAGGGCTTTGAAGGCACATGAGAACACAAAAAGTTAGCATGTCCATCAGAACTTTGGTTAAGTTTGCACCCTTGGTATTTCCCATCTCTTTTACTAGGATTTCTCATCTCTCAGTGACTTCTACATCTTTAGAAAAAGTCACATTTTATGGCACTATTCATGGTAGAATAATTTGTTTAAGCCAAATTTGATGCTTACAGAGCACTGATGTCATGTAACCCAAAGGACAGGGGGAGTAGCCACTGAATGTGCCTCTTGCAGTACAAAAGAAAGTTTCTTTATTCTGTATTGCCTGATGCACTGCTATCTCTTCTCTTGAACATAAACTACAGGAAAAGAGGGAAGTTTGCTTTTTTGTGTTTCTGCTGATGTGGTTGGGAACAGTATAGGTGGAAGCCTTCTAATGTGGATACTTTTTTTTCCCCAAGAAATTAGCCTGAAAAAGATTTTGGTTTCTCTCTGGGGTGCAGAAAATGCCCCATTCTGTTACCAGCCTTTAAGTTACTCCATTTCATCAGAGGTTTAATGCAGTCACCTTTCTTGCTGTCTCGTAGGGAGGCATTGGGCCAGCAGGACCAAGTGGACCATCAGGAATTCCAGGACCTGTGGTATGCTGCTAAACAACTGCACAGTCCAGCGCAGATGCTGCTTTCCAAATTAAGTCAAACATTGGATTTTTTGTTTTCTTTATTTTAATAGGGTCTCCCAGGGAGTGTGGGACAACCTGGAATGAAAGGTGATAAGGTGATTTAAATATTTCTATTATCTTAGAGATATATAGTTCTTTCAGACTCCTTTCATTACATCTTAAGCCAAACAATGTACTTGACAAAGCCTTCCCTTTTTCCTTTTGATTTCTTTTCTCTTCTGACTTTTTTTTTTTTTTAATTACTTCAGTGTCATGATCTGGTACTTTAGACAAACTTACTTATGGACAGAGCACTTAGTGCTGGGCATAATATCCAGTGTTGTGTCTAATAGTTTCCTAGAGAGAGTGCTTCAATGCAACATCTTCCATTGTCGTTCAAAGATCTGTGTTAATTTTAAATACTAAATATTGAATTTATCTTTGTCATTCTCTAATTCTGATAACTACCCATTTTAAGCCATATACATATGTCTGTATAAAATAATATGTTGTTTAGGGTGAACATGGCCTTGCAGGAGAGCCAGGAGACCAGGGGTACCCAGGAGACAAGGTAATTTGTAGTTGCATTGTTTTACAAAATTGTCCAGTTTCAGCAACTTCTTCTGAGGCTTCCGAGTCTCTGAAATGTAACAAGTCAGTTGCATGAAAGTAGAATGCAGTAGTGACGGTTACTGGATGCCACTGAATTAACATATTTTTAAGATATGCTGTGTTAATAAAACTTAGTTACAAAGTGAACAAAGACAAGTAAATGGCATGGGCAGAATTCTGGCTGCCATGTGTTCAGAGCTGCATCAAACAAGAACAGAATTATGGGATGATCTGAGACCTGCTAAGAAACTGTTGTAAAAGAGCTTTTCCCTTGAACCTTGAGGTTCATCTGCAGCTCACCTGGTCCAACTGTGGTTAGCAGCAGCACATGGTCTGGCACACTTCTTCATGGCATGAAACTGAGATAAATCCTTATCTTATTTGGCTAGTACATCAGAAGTCACTGAAATAGCACATCCTCTTTTGATGAAAGTTGAATGTTAGAAGACGGTCCCATCCCACAACATTATTTTGAAACCTCTTTCAGGTGGAAAAGCGTAGTAATCTATGGCTTCCAACATAACACAATGATAGGTTTTTGTGTGTATTTAATAGGTTTCTTTTTTCAGGGTGCCATTGGTTTACCAGGACCTCCAGGTATCAGAGGAAAGCCAGGACCCCCAGTAAGTTTAGACAGCAATTTTTGCTCTCAGTATATCACTATATGTTGTTATATTTGATACTTCTTTGTATCTTACATTCACACAGCATGTAATGTAATCCTCTAGAAGCTGCCTAATTCGAAATGCACAAAGAATAAGACCTAAGCTGCTTTTATTTCTAAGGACTGGTTAGTGAGCGAGTCCGTTTTTAGGTGTGCCAGTATTTGTATATAATGGCATCACTGTAACATGTATAGGACTTAATTTTACTAATATTAATCACAGAACTGCCATTTCTTTGGCCATGATTGCATACTTAAACTACAGAAGTATGTAATCATAACAGTTACTTCCTCAACTTGTAAACAATACATCACTTTTATTATGAAACAGCTATGTATTTCAAGAGGATTTTTACAGGACTTTTTGAACTATCCCAAAACTCCCAATTTTATTTGCCGACAGCTAATTTTGGTTTGTTTGTTTGTTGTGACTTCAAAGGGATAGAAGAACTAGTCTTAATTGAATCCAAAGAGAGGCAGTTTGAAAATTTCCTATTTGGTGTAAAAGTCATCTCAACACTTTTGTTGGCTTTTTTTTTTTTTTTTTGGTAAATGGTTGGGGGTTTTTTTTAATCTTCATAGCAATCTGTTGTTAAAATAAATTATCATCAAAAATCTAACTGGATTATTTTTTAAGGGGAAAACTGGAGATCCTGGACCCCATGGACCATTGGGTCCTCCAGGACCTGAGGTAAGAAATTGCTTGATAGAGGTAAATTGAATGTCGTTTACCTCTAGGAAAAATCAGAGGTAAAAGGGTTTGCTTCAGAAAAGATTCTTGGATTAGAAAATACTTTTTATTCAGTTGTATCTGATGAATACATTCACCTCCATAAAGTACAAAAGATTCTAGCTCATATTTTTTTTTAATGCAAAATATTACTATATTAATATACAAGATCTTTGAACGCAAAATAGTTCCTCATTTGTCTGTGTGATTAGGATTTGTTCTCTTTTGAATTATGGATTACACCTTGAATGAGGCTTATGTAATTTCTCAAGCACACTTCCATTCATGAATTCTACAGCATGTTTACAAATGGGAATTTCCAAGCCTGATTGCATATTTATCTCTTACAAGATAAATTTATTTGCAAGGAATGCAAAGAATAAACATCAGTTACATGGAAAGCATTGCCAGGCACTTGAATCTAGCAGAGCAGTTGACTAAGAACTGTATAGGATTATGGAAGTCTGCACAGAAACAAAGTCAGTCTCTGAAGTGTTCCGTTTTGGTGCTTTTTTTGGCATTTTTTCCATGGGTTATAGGAAGAAATGCTGTGGACTGTACAGGAAAGACATGTATAAAGACACACATGTCTGTGCTGGATAGATGAAAGCAAAAACTGCAGATTTCTATTTTTAATGAGCTTCCTCCAAAGGATTTTAGCTGGTTTTGTGGTTGGTTTCTTTTTGTCATTTGTTTGTTTTTTGGTTTGTAGTTTGGTGGTGGGGGGGTTTTGTTGTTGTTTTTGTTGGGGGGGTTGTTTGTTTTGTTTTGGTTTTGGTTTTTTTTTTCTAAGTTACATATTATCAGTGATGGTTGTTCTGGCCTTAATTTATACAACTCTGGGACTGTACCTCCTCAAACCAAGGCTCTGTATTAGTATCTTTTTTTAAGAGGGAACTCAAGGCCTCTGATCCTCAAGGAACAAATTACTGGGTTTCATTACCTCGTTGTTATGGCTCCTCTAAATCCTAAAGAACTGACTTTGTTATTGGAGATGAGCCCTCAGTGAGAGAAGACTACTGAGAAATGTGTTGTAGCAACACAAGATGGTCTTTCAGAATAAGCCTGTATGTTTTAATCACTGGGGAGGGGAGTATTTTCATGCTCTTCAGTTAGAATGACTAAGACACAAAGCCTGTGCCTGCTGCTCACAGCTGCCTTCCTCCGTGGTTCATCTTCCCTGTTAGCATAAGAGATCCTGGCATCATGTCTTCTCTCAGTATAGCTTCCAGCAACGGAGACCTGTAACAGGTTAACAACAAATTGTTGGGCTTGAAACCCATGTCCTGGTGACCCTGATGCCTGTCCTGGTAGTCCTTCACAGTTCCTTATTCCAACCCAGGCACCCTATTCCTTTGGGCCTAGGAAGACATTCATCATTCAGGGCTAGTACCCTCGGGGCAGACACGGATGGGAAAGCTTCCTGTCTGAAAAGCTCAGCATTTCCTTTTGCTCGGGGCTGCAGAATTACTTCAGCCATTAGATGACAAATAGAGTGCTTTATGTTAGATAATTAAAGCTTGAGTGTCCAGGTATTTTTCTTTGAATAATTGTCTGCAAAATGTCAGGTTTAAAACTACAAAGCTACTACTTGTCTTAACTTCAGTCACGCCAGACAGAGCCAAATGAAGTAAAAGAAATTTTGCCTTCTTTTAGTTCGTAAAAACATGGTCACCATATGGAAAAAATAGCAGAAATAGAATCATAGAATTGTTTTGGTTGGAAGAAACTTTTAAGATTATCAAGTCCAACTGTTAACCCAGCACTGCCAGGTCACCACTAAACCATGTCCCTCAGCACCAAATCTACACAGCTTTTAAATCCCTCCAGAGATGATGACTCCATCGCTTCCCTGGGCAGCCTGTACCAGGGATTTACAACCATTTCTATGAAAATCTTTTACTAATATCCAACCTAGATCTCCTGTGGCACAACTTGAGGCCATTTCCTTTTTTATCACTTGTTACTTGGGAGAACGGACAGACCCCCATCTTGCTACAACCTCCTTTCAGGTAGCTGTAGAGAGCAAGAAGGTCTCTCCTGAGCCTCTTTTCTTTCCAGACTAAACAATCCCAGATCCCTCAGCTGCTCCTCATAAAACTTTTACTCTGCATCTTTGCCAGCTTCATTGCTCTTCAACGGAGGGAGGTCCGTAGTATACCAGGATCTTGAACAAATTGGAAATACTAGAATTTCTATAATAAAAGAAATTTAAAAGAAGACAAGAAAAGAAAGTTTAAAACTGGAGATTGTATCTTACTCGCCCTGTTACTTTGTCTCTGTTGTTGCCAAAAGCTATTTAGATACAACTGGATATATGAAGTATGAGCAATTAGTGCAGATTTTCCTAAAAGAAAAGCCTACTTTCAGAGAGATAAGCATGCCTCTTCTTCCAAAACCAGGGGGCTAGCAGGTCAGACAGGGCTGCTTTCCTAGTTCCATTTCATTATCTTAATGGTCAGAATTCCCATGATCCCATGTAGAAAACAGACATTACATCTTATACTAGATCTTCCCCTTGATATTTCTGGAAACAGCAGAATGGGATGAATTAGTGTATTACAAGAGGAGTACTTTGAATTTGGTATGGATGTGACAACCAATACCATATGCCTTCTAGAATCGTAGAATCATCAAGGTTGGAAAAGACCTTTAAGATCACTGAGTCCAACCATTAACCCAATTCTACCAAGCACCACATCTACACGGCTTTTAAACACATCCAGGGGTGGTGACTCAACCACCCTCCTGGGCAGCCTGTTGCAATGTCTGACAGCCCTTTCAATGAAAAAAAAAAAAACCAATCCTAATATCCAGTTTAACCCTTCCCTGGTGCTCTTGAGGACATTCCCCCTTGTTCTATCACTAGTTACTTGTGAGAAGAGACCAGAGCCTACCTCTCTACAGTGTCCTCTCAGGTAGTTGTAGAGAGTGATAAGGTCTCAAAGGAAAGATTTTACTTAAAAAAAAAAAAAAAAAAAAAAAAAAAAAAAGAACCTGTCAGATCCTCCTTCAAACTAGGTCACCTTTTGTCCAACACTAAGACACTGGGATTTATAATTGTGCCCTGTCCTTATTGTTCAAACTGTTTTGGGGTACATGTGAAACAAAAAACTGGAGGTCCTTTGGTCTCTCTACACATTTCAGTGTGTATTTCATTTCCAGTGTGACAAACAAGCAGTCATATCCCTAATTTTCTTCCTGCATAAACTGCTGTAAATCTGGCACTACAGCAGCTGAAGTCTAGTTATCTCTGCACCCAACAGCAGGAGCAGTCCTGTCAGGCTTCATTCATCCTCCCAGGTTTGTGGCTTTTTATATGCAGGTCAGCAGTGAATTCCTTCCTAGTTCTTTCCTCTGCAGCTGTGCAGGCTGGGTACACCAGATCAGAGCTGAAATAAGCCTCCCACTCCTAGACAGGGTCCATTTGAGAGCTGCAGTGCTTGATGGGCAGGAGCAAGTAGAGGGAGGGACAGAGGTCTCGTGCTCTCTCACTGGGCAGCTGTAGGAGGGTTGGCTGCCAAGTGCATTTATGGGCTTTTTTTGCAGTGCAGAAGTCAAGCCAAATTCTCTTCTGGGTATGTTACCACAGAGCCAGGATCTGTCGTGTGCCTGACCGTGCACAGCTCACAATGCGCTGGATATCTTTAGTGAGCGCTTTACGGAGCATGTTCTTCATCAGTTTACACATTTCCTTGCTTTGTCATGCATCTAAAACCAGCCAGAATTTCACAGAATCACAGCATGGTAGGGGTTGGAAGGGACCTCAAAAGATCAACTAGTCCAACCCCCGTGCCAGAGCAGGATCACCTACTTAATTTCAACTTTCTAGAGAGCTTTATTTTATTGGTATGTCAACTGGAAAGTGCTGGTCTGACTGTTTTAATCCACAATGCCTGTGTTTCCTGGGTACGATGAAGTATGTAATCCTTATTGTTACTGTGAATTAAATTAGACAAGGTATTAACAGGCTTCCACAGGTATGCAGAATATTTCATAGTTACATTTCACTCTACGAATCACATTTAATTATCCCCCAAGAATGAGAGGGATAGTTTTCTTCAGATGTGCTCTGAGTATTATAAATAGGTTTCATCTGGAGCAGAGGGAGCATTAGTCATTATTGTCAGTAGAACCTTTTTCATCTGTGCAGCATTTTGATCTGAAGTCCTTAGCTTATTCTTTCAGGAAGGTACTCATATGGGATTCAGCTGGTATGCTTCGTGCTCAAGGCAATAGCATTACAAAGGAAAAGGATACGTTCAAATAATAGTAAACAGTCATAAAGGCACGTATTTTGTAAGTGAATCACTGCCTGCCTTGAGTTGTTCATTTAAAAAGAAGTCATCTTATCACATGAGGTTTTGAGGTTGTGCAAACAATGCCATGAGTGCAGTGTTAACATAAACTGTTTCAATATTGCATCAAATAACTTGCCTGCCAATGACTTGAAGGAAATAAAGTTCTGTAGCTGAATTAATTGCATGTTCCAGCATACATCTGAAGAACGGTTCTTGTTGTAGAATTGCTTGTATTTTCTGCTTGCCTTTGCACAGAATGGCTAGCAAGTCCTTTCATAAATTTATTTGCCATAAGTACATCGTGCTGATTTTTTTTTTTCAAGAAATATGTATTAATTTTGCAGAAATACTCAATTTACCTTGACTTTCTAATATTGTTGAGCAGGGCTCATTTGCATGACCCTCTTCTATTTTAGATGTTCTTCAGAGAGACATTCGGATGGTTCAGTCTGTGCCTGTTTAGGTCCTAGTCTGTTTCCACAGAACTTCGTAGGTACTTTCCATAGAATTTCTTTTTCATAGAGACTTTCCTTTTTCTGGCAGAGATGTGGTGAGACTTTACTAGAAAAGAAGGGACATGCAGATAAACAACACTTGTCCCATGTTGCTTTATCAGGGCATTATTCTATGCTCCAATGTTCTGAATCTGCCTAGAGTAAGGCAAGCTAATATTTAAGTGATTTTGTTTTGGTTTAATTTGATTTTAAACACGTATATGGCATTGACTCCTGGGTTTTGGGTTCTTCTTGGAAGAAACAGTAGTCTCGCAAATAAATTTTAAATTTCTGCCTTACTTTTTTGGACTGGCCTTAGTCTAGATGTGAGCCCATCTGTATTGGCACAAAGTTGTTAGTAGCACAGAAGCGACATACAGTGAAATAATCTTCCTGCGAGAGAAGAGTTCCTCTTGCACAAGGATTATGTCACTGGCTA
This sequence comes from Ceryle rudis, assembly GCA_033439905.1. Classification (NCBI taxonomy): domain Eukaryota; kingdom Metazoa; phylum Chordata; class Aves; order Coraciiformes; family Cerylidae; genus Ceryle; species Ceryle rudis. The sequence goes on from JAAGNO010025748.1 coordinate 66,452, forward strand.
TTAGTTACTGATCTCTTTTTGTAAGGTGTAAAGTTAGGAATACTTGAATTTTCAAAATGTGCAGAGTTGTCCCTGATAACCTTGCTCTCAGTACTTGGGCTTTTCCTAACCCCTCTGTCACTTAATGTGCCTGAAGAAGACCCATTCCTCAGACATTAGTCATTTAACTGTTATTGAAGGGTTTGTAATGCAAAAAACAACCTGAATATATTAAAATAAATACATAACATGGTGTTTCTGTCCCTAATGAAATGCCCACTATGTGATGTTTGTCTTCACTGTAAGTCAGAAGAGCATCAGCTCTGTGCCAGGTAAAGTCATGGAGCAGATCCTCCTGGTGTCTGTACTAAGGCACATGAAAAATAATGAGGTGAACAGTGACAGCCAACATGGCTTCACTAAGGGCAAATCATGCCTGACTAATTTGGTGGCCTTCTACATCTGAGTTACAACTCTGCTTGAGACCAGTGGCAAGTGAGGCTCCTCAGGGATCTATTCTGGGTCCAGTGCTGTTCAACATCTTTGTCAGCGACATGGGCAGTGGCATCGAGTGCACCCTCACCAAGTTGTGTGGTGCAGTGGACTCATTGAGGGAAGGGACACCATCCAGAGGGACCTTGACAGGCTTGAGAAACAGGCCGATGCAAACAGGCCAAAGTCAAAGTGCAAGGTTCTACATCTGGGCTGGGCCAATCCCAGGCACAATTACAGACTGGGTATAGAGTGGGTTGAGGGTAGCCCTGAAGAGAAGGACTTGGGGGTGTTGACTGATGAGAAGCTCAACATGAGCCGGCAGGGCGCTCTTGCGGCTCAGAAGGCCGACCATGTCCTGGGATGCATCCAGAGGAGTGTGGCCAGCAGATCAAGAAAGGTGATTCTCCCCCTTTACTCTGCTCTTGTGAGACCCCACCTTGGATACTGCATCCAGTTCTGGTGTCCCCACCGCAACAGGGACATAGATCTGTTGGAACGAGTCCAGAGGAGGCCACAAAGATAATCTAGGGTCTGGAGCACCTCTGCTACGAGGTTAGGCTGGGATTGTTCAGCCTAGAGAAGAAAAGACTCTAAGGGGACCTTATAACTGCCTTCCAATACCAGAAGGGGTCCTACAGGAAGGCTGGAGGAGGACTTGTCACAAGAGTGTCTAGCGATAGGATGAGGGGAAATGGTTTTAAACTGAAGGAAAATAGGTTTAGATTGTATCTTAGGAAAAAGTTCTTCAGTAGGAGGGTGGTGAGACTGGAATAGATTGTCCAGAGGGGTTGTGGATGCCCCCTCCCTGGAGGTGTCCAAGGCCAGGTTGGATGAGGCCTTGAGCAACGTTGAGAGGCATCCCTGCCTATGATGGGGAGGTTGGATCAGATGATCTCTTAAGATCCCTTCCAGCCCAAGCAGTTCTATGGTTGTTCAAACTGTTGTAGTGGTTACATCTCATAGTTTTTACTGAATTCCTTCTAGAAGTATTTAAGCAAATAAAGTAGATGTATTCCTTTATAAAAGTATAAGAATCTTTCTAAATAGACATTCTTCTTGACAGATTGTTTTCTGGAATGTTTATTGCCATGAGGGAAATTGTGTCAGCGTTGAGTACTTGATTCACACATTAGAAAGTTCAAGATATGCGGATGTACAAAACAACCCACCCCTTGGTAACCAATGTCTGTAAATAAACACATTTAAAATGAAGAAAGGATGAGTTAGCATCTTCCAAACAATTTACCTAACTCTTCCGTGTATTTCAGTAGATTTAAAAAATCCTCTTACAAACTGTATAAAAGTTGAGGCTGATAGAAGTGAGCACTTGAGGTATCGGTCTGGGTGGCTTGGTCACATGTAAATAATATCCTATGTGCCATCTAGAGGCATATTGGAGTTGTTGCACAACTCTACTGCTTTGTGTCAAAAAGCAGTTACCACCGTGATGTTTTGTGAACTGCTCTATGTCAGGGTTGTTCCACTTATTCTGAAAACTCAGATCAGTTCTTTTTTTACTCTTTAAAAAAAATAAAAATTGGTTTTAGCCATTGAATTCTAATGGGTAGTAAACTACTAAAAAGAAATAATTCTGCTCCATATTTTGGCTTATCCATTTATTTTTTTATTTAGTCTATAAACATGCCTAAAATTTTTTTTTACATCCCATCTAAATCTCTTAGAAGCCTCTCTGCATCCCGTTAAGAACAGATTACAGAAAGCAAAGAGAAGAAAGCCCTACAGTTAAGAACAGTGTTGCCCTAAATACTTTTAAAATACCAGTGAGCCCTGTGCTAACTAGAGTTAATAGTGCTTTACTTTATCCCGCAAATATAAAGATTACCTTACTTCACTGGATGTTTATGAACTGTAACTCACTCCTGTATTGGATAAGGGTTAGCTGGATCATTTTCGTTTCTTTGAAATACACCAATTCCTCATAAAGCAATCTAGTTGTAGCACTGGATTCCTCTCACATAGAGGCGTCCTCGTGGTGTCCCACTCAGCGCCTACCGACTAAGATGCCTTGGGGTGATAATTTCAGTTGGTTCATTTCCTTTGCCTATTCATTTTTAGTTTTTCTTTACCATCAGCTGGACCTGTACCACACCTTATTTCACAAAGGCTTATTCTGAATAATGCTGGATGCTGGTGACCTTCAGTTCTTGCCTGTTAGACCTGGATTAGCACCTGCCGATTTGGAGGCAAAAGGCTTTTTTAATCTTGCAGTGATTTTTGTCTATAAAGTGTGGCCAAGGATTAAAGGGTTTCAGCTGCTCTCTAAGCTTTTTTTAAAAAAAATAGTTGAATTCATGAGTACAGATCTGGTGCTGGATGCCGTGTGGGGTTTTTTGTGCATCAAGACCAATCCAATGGTTTCATTTCAAATGTTACTTAAGGGATAAGAATTCTTATGCTAAGAGAAATGAAACCCATACTGACATCTGCTAAATTGAGTTTAATGAAAGCTGTCTAGAATCTGACTTATTTAAGTCCTTTCATAGAAACTTAAGATTTTGACGTTTTGGGGATGGTAGAACAAATTTCTTTTGTGTTTCTGTGATTCAGGTTTGTTAAATGAATGAACAAATTCAAGTTTCAAGAATCAAAACAAGTATATCGGAAACATTCCTACTCCATAAATAATTTTTCTCTGTCATTTCTTCAGGGTTTTCCAGGAGATATTGGTGTACCTGGATTAAATGGCCCTGAAGGTCCTAAGGTAAGACTATATGAAAACTTATCAACAATAACAATAAACAGGGTAAATCTCTGAGGAAAATGTCTGATAGCTGGACATGGACATTATGAGAAGGTAATCTTACTGTCAAAATGTAGGTACTTTGCCTCAGGTATTTCTATGAGGAAGTTAATCTAACGTTTCATGCTGTCCACACAGTTATAAGGGTAATTACTGCGTTAGATGGAGGCATGTAATGGCAAGTTGAGCACAAAGAGATTTGGAGAAATACCTATGTAGCTGGGAAGTAGCATGTAATTCATCTATAGTTAAATAAAATGCATGCCAAATGCATGCAGATCTCTGTGGTCTCACCTGAGTAATACAGAAATTTCTTTTAAAATAAATTTTGGAAAATACAGTAGTTAAAGATATGAAAAAAACCAGTTTAAAATCACAGGCTGTATTAAATAATGGATAAAATAATACATGTAATAATAATGAATAAAAGTTACCTACCAAAAAATGACACTGCCAGGTTAATTTAACCTCTGTTCTGGAGTAGACTAATATTTCACACCAAGATTAGGCAATGATTCACGTGTATAGAGTTTTTAATGAAGCTTTGGCTGAGAGCACATCTGGGAAATTTTTGTTTAAAATGGAAAAGGTAGAGACTAGGACAAAAAGTGCACATGGGTCTGAAATTAATTAAGATGATTGAATAATATGCAAAACTGACTACTTGTTGAAAGACTCGAAACAGTTAAGTTTACTCACCAGCCTTGGGACTATTCTTACCTCGTATTTTCACTGATAAATAGGCACAAATATGATGGAATTAAATTGTACAGGAAACAAAGTTGAGCATCTTTAGATGATCTTAAAAACTGCACGTCTGTTACTGCAGACTGATGCATGCAAAGACTAAACCAGTAAATCCTGCTGGAAACCTAGAGCTTCACACCTGGCAAGAAGGAAAGATGTTGCCAGATCTCGGTGAAGTAAAAGTACGATAAGGCAATTAGAATTTAAGTTAAGCTCTAGGACAAATGAGGCAAAGCATCTCGTTAATGCCACTGCACAAAGCACCAGAAGACTTTATCTTGGTAGTACACACAGTTCTAGGCAGCTGTATTACAGAACTGAATCAAGTGGGACTAGATGTAGAAAAAGATACTCGAATGACTGTATTCTGAGAGGCAGTTCATTTACCCTAACAAAATGAAAGGCCTTTTTGAGCTTTGTAAATAAACCACAGGGCAGAGATCAGCGAGGCAATAGAACAGTGTAAGACCAACAATATCACTGGTCCAAGGACAAAACATGCAAGTTGTCTGTAAATAAACAAGAGTTGGAAATTACAAGACATCACATCAACAGAGTTGTGAAGTTCTGGGTCAGACTATTCAAGAAAATGTTAGACAGGGAAGCAGTAAATAGTTTAAAGATATAGTCTTATTTGTACCTGGAAGATCGTAACAACCCCTCCATGCCAGAGTTAATCATTCTCGAGAACATCCCAAATAATCCACTTGCTAAAGCCATAGCCAGTCTTTTCTGCCACTCCTGCCTTTCAGCTGTGTCAAGAGCCTTGTTCCAAAATAGCTCAGACATGAATTTACTCGGAAGACTGAGAAAACATTACTTGATGTGGCAAACGGGAGAAGTTAAAATACATTTCCAGAGACAGGTGTGGACTCTTTCTTCAGCTCTGCTTTGTTGCTTTGCCAACTTCTTTGTACCTATGTATAATGTTAGCAGCCTTATATCGATGAGTTGTATCTGACTATTGCAGTGGAAGTTGCTCCTGTGTTTCTGAATTACCAGGGCACTTAAAAAGACCATTTGGTGTAAAACTATGTCTAGGGGAAATAGGAGAAGAGAAATACAACAGTTCTTGAACTGCAGCTCAGATTTAATCCTCCAAGCTGCTAAGTGAATACTATAACTGAGATCTACTTGTTGCTGCCCAGTTTCTTCACTGTGATATCGTATTATTTCATGTCATACCCGAAGTGTTAAATTACCTGGTTTTGTTAGAATTGGGTTGATGTTTAAGACATACATTACTGATCTATTGCCTTTTTACAGATTCCAGCAAAAAAAGTACTAAAATGTAGCCTAAAAAGTTTAAGACTCTGTATTCCTTTGATACAGAAGTTACATAGCTGAACAAGATTCAGTGGTCTCCAACACATTTGGTCTTAGAGACAAAAAGCATAGACAGTTTTTTCTAATCAGCGAGAATTGATGGCTTACATTTGAGAAGGAAGATCAACAAACTGGAAAAAGCCTCACACTGCTCCTAGTACAGAGAGAGAAGGGCTGCATAACACTGGAAATGTTTGCCTTTCTGGATTTCCAGCTGTCTTGTGTTGACTGCAGTTGTAAAAAATTTCCTCCAGGTTTTATTTTTAGAAAATTGTTCTTACTGTGCTGCTCTTTTTCTCGTGTTTTTGTTTATACTTCCTCAGAAGCAATACCCATATTAAAAGCCAAGAAAACAGGGTAAGCTTTATTTCTTAGCACTTGGCATGGGAGAAATTCAGCCTCTTGGTGGGAAGTTTAAGCTCTGTGAGTGTTATCAGCCATCTCTAAATACCAGTAGAAGTTCTGGATTGTCAATGTGCCCTAAATTAGTGCAGTAATCAGCAAATCTGACCTCTCTAAAATAATGTTCAAAGGATCCATTACATAATTTTGTCTACAGCACATTACTCGGCTTGGAAACAATATTTTGGAAGGTGTTTGATCTTGATCCACCATGTGTTAAAAGAAAAAAAAGGCACTTAGATTTAAAAAAGAAAAGAGAGTAAGAATGTTTTTAAGAATGTCTGAAATAATTTAGTTTGTTCCCTAGGTTATTCTTGCAAGTATTTATGCTCTGTAACCAAGAAAATTGAGAGGCAAAGGTGGTCAGAATGTGCTGACTGCAACTGCAGTTTCTGTAGCAGTGTGTGTTGTACCATGGAAGTAGTTGAGAACTTCCTTCCTCTGCTCATTTATGTTTGTTTGGATAACACATTTAATAAAAGTGGCTATCAGGAATTTCACCGTTTTTGGAAGGGGTGGTCAGTTGGGAAGTTATTTATGTGAAATACAGGATCCCCACATTTGCTGACTCCTCGAGGTTTTTTTCCAGACGCTTTGGCACATGTCTAGTGACTACCTTCATTTTCTGTTTTGTTGCCTGAAACCTCAAAGGGGAGATGGAAATTTCATTTAGTCTTAATATTCATTTTACAAGCTGGGACTTTTTTTTTCTGGATCCAATTAAATGCAGTGGGAGGGTGTGTACAGTAGCAGTGTTTCTAACATTTCCACTGTGCAACTGCATTGTACTGAAACCCGTATCTCCTAACGTGCTTAGAATAAAACACCAGTTCTGACAATGAAAAAATTTTGTGACTAACTACACAAGAATATTACTTCTGTAGTGCTATGAAAAGCCCTCCTGTCGCTTTTGGTGGTGGCATGTCAAACAGCAGTCCACCTCGGTGTTTCCCAAACTGATGGGCTCCTTGATGAAACTCCGTACTTTGAGGTGGCCCATTCCATTTTCTGTTCCATTTTACTTTGCTTGCTTAAGTGAACTGTGACTGGACCAATGCCTGCACCTTCTGTCTAGACTTCAGCTTCATTAGTAAGCAATTAATAAGGCTTACACTTGGAACTTTCCCACCATTTCTTTCTTCAGGGGCTAATGATATCTCTCCTAACGGGCAGTTTCTTTGTTCTTATAGCTTTATCTGATAATGTTCAGCTTAGCTTTCCCAGAACATTAATAATATGTTTACACAGATTATTTTTTTTTTTTGTCCAACGCCAAGTCAAGTGCTTTTCCCAATTACTACCATTGTAATTGGGATGATCAAGGTTTTTGACACGCTTCTAGCTGCGAAGTCATTTTAATAAAGTTTTGAAAATGTTGGTGTGAGCAGTCAAGAAAAGTCAGAGTTGGCAGAGGATAAGGTGCTTTATCTCTCGAAAGCTGATTATAAACTTGACAGAAAAATAAGGACTGAAAAATCACAAGTAGTTTGGACAAGCTAGTAGCTGAAATTCACTTTGTAGTTCATTTCCACTGCGATGTTGTCATTACATGTTACGCTAAAGACTATCTAAATGAAAGATCTATAAGAGTTGCATTGGTTCTGCTTCACTCTTAATATGATGGTGTGCTTTACGTCTTACAAAAAGAAGAGTTGTTCTTTTGTGAACTGAAATATTTCCTTACTTCCTTTTCAAAAAGACAAAAGAAAAAAGCTTCAGAAAAATATGTAGTAGAAGCTCGTAAGATACTCGGTTTTCCAGCAGATGTTAAAATTCTGCTGCATCATTTCCTGGCTTCCTAAGGGAAATCCTAAGAAGAATGGTAAAAAACGTGGTCTGCTTCCCCAGTTTTGCATTTCTGTCCAGGTTTGTAGGAGGAGAGAAAGTCAACCAACCTGATTGTTAGTTGATACAAGTTCTCACTGTGGTTATTTTGATGTTTAGGGACTTATGGGTGACCGAGGGCCTCCAGGACCACAAGGCCCCAAAGGAGTTGAGGTAAGATAGAGAAATTATCTGACCAAGAGATTATGTTTAAAAGAAGAAGTTATAAGTGGTAAGAGGGCTAGACAACACTGGTTGCTTTTTTTATGGTGTTGCCATACAAAATTTCAAGGCTTTTTTTCATTTTGGCAAGTGTTGAAAAGGTTTTAGTAGCCATACGGGCTGTACATCCATTAAGTGGTTTACTTTAGTTATTTCAGTGGAATCTCAGACACGTGTCCAGCGTTGGATGTGGTTCTTTTAAACTGGAGAGATTTGGGGGGTGTTGTGGAGATAGAAACCATGTATCAGTTTAATTACAGTATCCTAGATACCCATCAGTAAACAGTTAGACCCCTATTAACTGAAGGGGGAGGAAGGCAACTCCTCATCTTATAAATTCATTGGGTTTTCTTAATTAATGATCATAAACATAAAAACTCATATCTTTTAGGATAAAAGTAATTAACAGCAGGTAACACCAAATTGGGTGGGAGTGTTGATCTGCTCAAGGGTAGGAAGGCTCTGCAGAGGCATCTGGACAGGCTGGATCGATGGGTGGAGGTCAGCGGGATGAGTAACAAGGCCTGGTGCTGGGTTCTGCACTTGGGTCACACCAACCCCAGGCAGCGCTACTGGCGTGGGGAGGAGCGGCTGGAAAGCTGCCTGGTGGAAAAGGACCTGGGGGTGCTGGTTGGCACCCAGCTGAACATGAGCCAGCAGCGTGCCCAGGTGGCCAAGAAGACCAACAGCATCCTGGCCTGGATCAGAAACAGTGTGACCAGCAGGAGGGGAGAAGTGATGGTGCCCCTGTACTCAGCACTGGTGAGGCCACACCTCGAGTACTGTGTTCAGTTCTGGGCCCCTCAC
>JAAGNO010025748.1:75114-88082 GCA_033439905.1 Ceryle rudis
GTGCCCCTGTACTCAGCACTGGTGAGGCCACACCTTGAGTACTGTGTTCAGTTCTGGGCCCCTCACCACAAGAAAGATGTTGAGTTGCTGGAGAGAGTTCAGAGAAGGGCAGCCAAGCTGGGGAAGGGTCTGGAGAATGAGCCCTGTGAGGAGAGGCTGAGGGAATTGAGATTGTTTAGTCTGGAGGAGAATGAAGGGGAGACCTTATCACTCTCCTACAACTACCTGAAAGGAGATTGTAGTGAGGTGGGAGCAGCCCTTCTCTTAAGGAAATAATGACAGGATGAGAGAAATGGCCTCAAGTTGCACCAGGGGAGGTTCAGATGAGATATTAGGAAGAGTTTCTTTACTGAAGGAGTAGTGAGGCACTGGAATGGGCTGCCCAGGGAGTGGTGGAGTCACCATCCCTGCTGGAGCTATTCAAAAAACATGTAGATGAGGCACTTCAGGACATGCTCTAATGGGATGGTGAGGTGGGATTTTTGATTTTTTTGTTTGTTTGTTTTGATTGGTTGGGGGTTTTTTATTTTTGGTTGGTTGGTTGTGGGGTTTTGTGTGGTTTTGTTGTTGTCGTTTTAGTTGGTTGGTTAGTTTGCTTTGTTGTTGCTTTGTTTTGGGGTTTTTTTGGCTTGATGGTTGGACGTGGTGATCTTAGAGGTCTTCTCCAACCATGACAAATTCTGTGTGACAGAAGGGAGTAACTGCAGGGCAGAGAGAGAGGCTGACCCATCACTGCTGTCTCTCCCTGTTCAAAACTTTGAAAGTATGGCTATTATGGTGGATATACCGCCAGTTTCACAGCCTTTCTGGCTGCATCTAGCGGATGAATAGGACTTGGCTTTCTGGCTAATGAATTTGTCTGAAATCAGATTAGTCTCTCTTATAGTGTTCCTATCAAACATGGACTCATACAAACACATACAAAGCAAATTTAAGATGATATAATAAAGGCAAACAGTTATCTGCAGATTTTCTATTTTAAAGCTAGGCTCTGCATAAACATTATTGAAATCCTAATTTCTTTTAGGGAGAAGTAGGACCAGCTGGACCTATTGGAGCAGTCGGCCCAAGAGTAAGTATAATTCATTTTGTTAGGGCAGACTTTTTTTCAGCAGAAGTACTGCTTTAAAAGGTAAACTTACTGTGAAGAGTGGCTGTGTTAAGACAGCATCTCCTTGAATAAATGTGTCTCTTCCCTCAGCCCATGCTCGAAGCAGAGCTGGGAGGAGAAATGGTTTTCCATGTGAAGCATTTGAAAGGAAATCATAGTCGTGGTGCACAAAATAAAACTTTTGAAAAGGAAAGCATCAATAACAAACTGCTCATGGTGCTCCTCTGAGACAGATGAAACCACCGTGCACTTGCTAGGGACAGAACCAGCTGATACATCAAAATATTTAAATGGAGGAAGAACCCACCATGAGACTCGTCTCACAAGGAAAAAATATATTTAATATATTAATTTCTTAATTCTTAAATAGTAATTAATATTGAAGAAATAATTTTTGATTTAATGTGGTGGACAGTTGCTGAAAACAGTAGAGCTAGAATGTGACAATGCTGTTTGTGCTGACGTGTTTTAACATATAAAAGTTAAACTAACAACCACTTTGGGCAGCTGTCAAAATGTACTAGTGTCCAAAAGTATGTCAGTGGACTTGAAGCTTAGTTTTAGAAAAATTCTAAGCTAAAAAATTAATACTAGGCTGCAGTAGGGACTACAGGAGTGTTGCTAAGGTTATTGAAAGCAATATGATCTTCTGCCTCGACTTGATTTTCTTATGTATGCTGGATCACTGACATGGTCTTCGTTTGGGATGACTTCCTATTTCTTGCATGAACTTGGGAAAGTTTTACCACAGTTTCACAGTTCTAGAGTGGATATAGTCCTATGTCATTTTTCCTATTCATTATCTAGTCAAAGCTGAGAATTTGCTTTCTGTTAGAAGTAATATTAAAGTGAGTATTTGCCACATGGATTAGATGTTAAATCCAGCAATTATTTTTTTTTTCCCCCCAGCTGAGGAAAGCATACAAAAAATTTACAAGAATTTCAAACCACTTTGTGACTCAGATCAATATTCAGTTTAATCTGCTAGAGCTTCTGCCAAGAAGTGGAAAGTTTTTATTAGCTGCATTGAGTCTTCTCCTTGGGCAGGGCTTCATGGCTGGACAGCATCTCCCATGCTGTGCTGTGGCAGTTACAACAGATGCTGCTGCAGCAGGTGACTCATGGTCAGTGAGACACTGACCTTCCTATTCTCTGCATCCTTGGGCATGCACAGGCCACCATCAGCTGGTGTCAAAGTGACCCGAGAAGAAAAATTTCTGTGTAACCTAGCACACTGAAATATTTTAAATCTATTTTGGATCGGTATGACCTCAATTATTACGGGTTTTGTTTCTCTCAAGGGGAAATGTGCACACCATTGGCATGTTTCATGCTCCCTGGTTTCTCTGTCTCACAGCAAGCTGAGAGAAGATTGTGTGGATCTGAGGTGGGCTCCAGGGTTGCCATCTCCAGACATTTTTTTTGCTGGCTAACATCCCATCCTGACATGAGAGGGAGGGGAAATGGGAATTATGCTTGATGGGGAGCCCTGCCTGGTTTTCCCCCTTGTCCTGGGGCCTGTCTGCTCTCACCTGGATTCCATGGCTTCTGTTGGCTCCAGCTGTTTGACAGCTCCAGGCCAATTTTTTCACACTGCTAAGCTGAACTCTGCTTGTCCTTGCTCCTTCACTCCCATTTGTAGCATAGACCGTGATATAACATTGTGGAGAGACAGAGTCCCAGTCATGAAGCTGTTAAATCCGGTGTAGTTTAGCAGGATACAGTCCATAAGCTGCTGAATGCATCTGCCTTTTAAAATCATGCTTGCTTGGTTGCAGTTTTACATTCATTTAATTTACACAGCCTTTGTTTCCGTTTTCCGTGAAAGGAATTTGAAAAAGTAAACCCTATATCTGATGGTAAATGCCACTGAAACGGTGTTGTCACTGTACTAATTAAATAGCCATGGAAGTAAGGAAGGTCTCTGTGAGGGACCTGAAGAAGTGGTCTGGCCACGCGTGGCCCTGAGGTACCATCAGCTATGCCTTTAGCTGACAGATGTGTCTCTAACTTGTTTCTTGCAGCCTCCTGGGGTGGGGCTTCTTTATTCTCCTTGACAATCTGCTTCAGTCCTTTACATGTTTTACAGAGTGTGGGGTTTTGTTTTTTCCTAATGCCCATGTTATTTGAAAGACTTGCTGGTGTCTTTCTTGCTACAGCCTTCCTGTTCCACAGACCTTATTTGTAGGCACAGTTAATTGGTTAGTCCTCTGTTCAGCCTCTTTCTTCTGACTTTGTTAGGATTTGCCTAAACAGGTAAAATATTCTTATAAGTGATATATTGTAAACCTGTGAGTATTCTTATGAAGCTGTTCTAGTTTTCTCTTGGACAGTAATGGAGCAACTTTCTAGCACTTCTTCTGGAATTCCTCATCTCTTCTGCTGTGTATTTTTCAGGTCAAATTTTTCAATCCCCAGTTCAGGTTTAGGCATGTGCCAGGCAGACAGCCATAAATTTTCACCTCATTTTACCCCCCCTTCTCATCACCCCCTGCTCCCACCCTCTTTTGTAACATTTGCTTTTAAAAATATGCACAAGACCAAAGACTCCTGGAACCCACCTGACCAATGCTACCAGCAAAATAGATCAGAAAGCAAATATGAACCTTGGAAAAGAACTCCCATGTGTCTAAAACAACTGAGGTCAAAACTGAGGTTGCTTCCCTGCTTGCTCAGGGTATAGCTCAGGGTCCACAGAGCTCAGCCTGTTTGAATTTAGGAAGAGTGTTTTGAGCTGAATCTGATCACGAGTTGATTTTTCATTAATTCCTTTCTGAACCTTCCCACCCATTCTATTCCAAAGTCAAATACTTACTTTCTCTTAAATTAACCCTTCTAAATCAAAAAAAAAAGTGGGTTTTTTTCCCAGTATTTGTTTATTTGTCCTGTGAAAATACAGTAGGTGCTACATTAAAGAAGTGACTGCGTTTATTCAGTTTCCTCCCAATTAACTCACTCTCTCTCAGAGGCTATCCAAACATTAACACTGTAACTGTCAGTGTAGCTCAGCTCAGTTAGTGCAAGCATTGGGGCTTTTTAAATTTTTTTTTTTATTATTATTATTTTTTGGTTTGGCATCTTCCTTACTGCAGCAGAAAAGGCCTTTAGAAGGGGAGAGACAGTTTTAAACCAGAGTGTAAAGAGGAATTGTTGTGAGTTGATTCATTTCTGAGATACGCGAGTAGAACAAAAGGTGGTATTTATATCATCGTAAGGTGAGCAGTTCCTCCTGAGAATGGAGGAAAACCCCTCAGAGTTCTCCCACCCCCTCAGCACAGTATTTTCTGAAGGTGGCGTATGCCTTCCCGTGGGCTGAAGGCATGTGAGGATGGCATGGGAATAGCCTGACAGTGAGAGAGAGATTAAAATATACACACCTATATCAACCCATCATGAAGTGAAAGGAAGCCCAGGTGGTTGCTGTTTCCTGAAAGGGAAGGGCAGAACTTTCAGCTAATATTTTAGGAAACAGACATTTCCTTTGGGATTACCCTGCCCTGGAAGAGTAATTTTCTCAGGGAAAAGCAAGCAGAAAAGGAGCCATCCCCAGTTTAACCTTCTGTCGGTGGCTTTTCCTCCATGTGTAATTTACAGTTGTATTGCATTTCCGTTTGAAGCCAAATCTGGAGGTTTCAAATTGCTTTACCAGTTAAACCATTTTTCTGATCAGCTTGAATCTGCTGTCTGTTCTTTGCAGCTCGTACATAGCTGGGGCACTACAGCCAAGAAATCTTTTTAAGTTTGTAACTCCAGTTTTGCTAGGACTAAAATTACCAAGGTAGTTAATAGTTGCCACTATTTTTGTTTTCATTTTTCTTTCCATTAATTTTGTTTAAAACATTTTTGTGCTACCGACTTCCTCTCTAGAAAGACCTTTTAAGGTTCGTCGCAGCAAAACAGTTAAACAGCATGTAGTAACCTGGAGAAGCCCATCAATTAACTCGTTCTTTGCTAAGCCTTGTGGAAAGACATGACTTGCTTTATCTGGGGCTCTTGGAACTGCTCTTCACAGTCCTTTGTCCTTGCATTCCTGGTTATGCCATGTTTTGATCTGTTGACAAATATCCTGAAACAGTGATATTTGTTGGAACTAGTAGGGCAAAGTGAAATCACACAGACAGAGAGAGAATGAGAAATATAGAGGGTTTAATATGAGAAGTCATGGAACCTTCTAAGACAAGAATATTTTAAGCCATATAGAGAATTTCTCAGACAGCCAGAAACTAAAACATTGTGCTCTTCCAAACAGGCACAGAACAGCCAGATGGAAAAAGCTCATCTTTTTTTGAAGAAACCCGATTGTTATTTGTTGCTTTAGTTGCTGCTTTCCTCTCAGGACAGCCAATGTGGAAAGAAAAGCTCTCATTATAGAGTCCTGTGATTGCAATTATTCAGTCAGTTGGAACAACAGCTGATAATTTCATTTTAGCAGAAATCTGCATCTTTTTCATACTGAATCATTAAAATGTTGAGTTAATTTTCTTTCTCCATTTGTCAGGCTTCAGCAATCTCATCATCAGCTTGCTGAAGAGACAGATCCAGTCCACTGGACCTTTACTTTTTAACTAGATTCTTTGCCTCAGAGCAGCTGAGGAAAGTTTGTCTAGGCAGGGCTATGCTATTGAGATAACCAAATGCTTAGGTCATGTTTTGTGTTGTAGAGGAAATAAAGTAAACCTGGAGGGAAAATAACCTCCTAAAAGTGAGACACGGTTAAGTTATAAGGATCTCATTCAAGAATCAGGAGAAAAGCATTCTGATTTGTATGCCTTTGTGGGTCTGTGTGAGTGACAAAAGGGAGCGCGATATACGTCATAAAATGCTTCAAAGACCTCATCACTTTATGGCCTCCTGCTCTGATTGACATCAGTGTGTTTCTTCTAGGTAACAATATGTTATTAAAAGAGTGTCACAGCAACAAGATCTATCGGCAGCAAAATGCTAGTGGAGAGAGATGAGGCTTAAAATGATCAATTCCATGAACAAAGAGTAGAGAATATTCGAGCTGGTGTTGCCTGATGGAGGACTGGTTATGACTGATTATGACACCAGTGACTGAAGTCTAAACATCAAATTGTATTTTAGTGTGAGTCCCTGTTCTGCTGGATTAGCCAGGAGAGAACGGGACCTTGCCTTTTCTTTGTCTCCTTAATATTTTTTTAAGTGAAATTGAATGTATGATTCTTGGATTGTGGCTGGTTTTCCTCAGTGTTAATTGCTGTAAGAGTTAGTACAGATTCTGCTTCCTCTTTTAGTATTTGTTGTAATAGTCAACAGTGTATTTTTAGATGTACACTTATAAATACACTTGCTTCAATTGTTGGCATTAAATATTATTAAACTGTACATATTTGAGTGCGCGTATTTTGATAAATACAGAAACTGGGATGATTCTTTTTTTAAAATAAAAATAGGTACAAATATTAAAATACTTACAATAATGTATTCTAACCATTATTTTAGGGAAAGCCAGGACAGAAAGGTTATGTAGGGGATCCTGGTCCAGAAGGTTTAAAGGTAACTGATGGTTTTATGTATGAAATAAAATGTGTTTGGGGTATCGACTGTGTAAGATTACACACTGCTATGTACAGTGGCATGCCAGGAAGGGGATATGAATACACATGCTTCCATGTAATATAAATGTATATTATACTGGTGATTCTGCTTTCTTGCAAGGTATCATTTGGGAAAAGAAAGAAATTATGTAGCCCTAGTGTGTGAGCAAAGACAGCCCCTGGTAAAATGAGATCTAGCTGCTGGGGGATGTGAGGGTGGCTGGGCCTGGGGGCAACAATGGACCCAGGGTAGTACCTGCACTGACAGGATTTCAAGGCTGTGAGAGGGATGAGATGAAGTGCTGCAGTTGGAAGGGGGAGCTTGTGAGAGCAGAATTTCTCAGTGCTGAGTTGCAATCTGAGTAAAGAGAACCTAAGTCATGGCTCATCACGGCGCTGAGATGATCGTCGTAGTCAGATAATTAAGAGTGCACATACACCCAGCTTCCACTTGTAAAATACAAAATGTCACAAAGTTACGTGATGTAACAGAACAGAATTAATTGATAATTCATGCCAGTTCCAAGCTTTGGGGGGGATGGGGAGAAGTTTGTCAAAATGTCATTCAAATGTCAATTTTCCTAGGATTTCATGACAAAAATTAAAGCTATCAGTAGTGTGCACAGGTAACATTTACTTCTGAAGCAGTCGTGAAATAATGAAGGTAATTTGCTGAAAGGAAGATTTAAATTAAAAACTAAACAATTCATTTTTAGTGTTTGCTGACTTAATTCCTTTAGCGAGCCCTTATTACGTAGCTCTTGGTTTTGTGAACGAGTCCTAAATACATTACAGTGTCTTTATACAAAATCAAAATTATCCGCTGACAAAATTAAAGAGTTATAAATTAAAATTAAAATTTCCCTAGTTGCTTGATAGTAGCTTTTAAAACTTCAGTTGGCAAAGGTAATAAGAAAAATAAGAGGGTCCTAGGAAGAAGACTTTAATATACACATTTGAAAGAAATTACTTTTCTAGTGATCAGTTTTTTCCTTTTAACAGGGAGAACAAGGAGACCAAGGAAACCTTGGAAAAACTGGTGAAGCAGTAAGTTTGATTTCTATTCCTGGTTTTATTTTCAATTGTATGTTTATCTGAGAGTCAGTGAGTAATTTGTTGCAGTAACTTTCTGATTAACTTTGCCTTTCTTTGAAGGTGTAATATGTTGGCTACAGCCTTGTGGTCTTTCAGAATTATACTCTTCATAGAAATTCCCCAGCTTTATTTTCCAGCATTAATTCTGTTTATTTCCTGATAGGCTGAGTGAGCATTACAGGTAGTTGTAGGGATCTTCCACAGCACATTCAAGTGAACAAGCCTGAGGTGTATTTTGCAGACTTGTTCTGTCTACCCTTCGTAAAATCCCAGAGCCTGAGGTGACCTTGGGGTGACACATAGCCCGTCCTCTGCTACCTAGGCAGGATCAGTTATCTTCCTGTCACTCCTGACAAATATTTTGCTAACCAGTTATTAAAAAGCTCCAAAGGTGAAGGCTACGTGACCTGCAGGCAGGCCAGGGCTTCTATCTTTATGTTCAAAAAGTTCTTCCAATTGTGTAGCCTGACTCCTTTCTGCTGGAAACAGCATTTTGCAAATCATGGTTGCTATTGTGTCTCTTTCATTCTTTCTTTTCAGGCTAAACAGTCCCAATTCGCTTAGCCTTTCACGTTTTCTAGATAATTTAAGTCACATTCTTATTCTTCTGTAGACTGTTTCCAATTCATCTAAACATCCATGACTCCAAACTGTTCAGACTGCTGAGGGAAAGGAAAAACTTCTTACAAGCCATATTCTTGCATACACATGCCCATTTCTGCAGTAGCATGTTGTTACTCAGTTTGTGATCCACAGTCTCCAATCCTTCTTTTTTAAAGTCATTACCTTTCCCAGTTCTTCCATTGGAGGGGCTTTTAAAATTGATAATTGCCATCCCTTAAGCATACTGACTTGCAGTTCTCTCTGCTTAATTTCATCCCTGCCCAGGATTCCCCAGCTACTGAGAAAATTGCCTTGATGTTTGGGGGAGGAAAATCTCACTTTGCTGACGTGTGCAACTGGATCTCCTATGCTTAGATCAGATGCTATCCAGTGATGCATAACAACTATTTGAAACCAGCTTCAAGCATCTCATACAGATGACTCGTCTGTGTTAAAGTGTCAGGGATTATTTAAGAACATTATTCATTGCTCAACTTTTACGGCACAAAATTGAACGCATCTGAACTTCAGTTGCTTGTGTTACTGTTTGGTGATGCTGGTG
The DNA here is from genome assembly GCA_033439905.1 of Ceryle rudis. NCBI lineage: Eukaryota > Metazoa > Chordata > Aves > Coraciiformes > Cerylidae > Ceryle > Ceryle rudis. The sequence goes on from JAAGNO010025748.1 coordinate 84,044, forward strand.
TTTACCCAGACTGAACCACACTGAATAGCTAAGTGCAAGTTAATTCCAATTTCTCCTTGCCAGCTCCATTACAGAAAGTCAGCCCTTGCCCCATAAATTTCTGAACGAGAAATCACTGATGCTTTTACACGTACTGAGACAGAGTGCAAGGGTAGGACTGTCAGCTGCAGCGTGTATGACTGGTGTCAAAAGGGCAATGTAAAATAAGCAGAGTTCATGAATACAAATCCTGGAACATTAATCTTCAAAGACTCTGAAAAGTTACATGTCAGCAAATTTGTCCAGTTGCAAATAGTTTTTGAAACAGCAGAATAGAAACCAAGCTGAAATGAGAAGGGGGTCACCTCCCTGCCCTCACCCCCTCCAAAAGAAAAAAAAAAACCAAAACAACAAAGCTATAAAGAATGGAAAGTTACAGTCCAGGGGGAGAGGAAATAAAAGAAAAAGATAAATTATTCAGGCTGAAAATGGTGAGTCTGTCTGTGGGAAGGCAAGAAAATGCCACAGTCCGGCCGTGTGCCTTGGAGTTCCTTTTAAGAATTTCCATAAAGCAATTTCCATGTCTCCTGCAGAGGTAAAATTTAGCTGGATTAGGCACCAAGGATGCTTAATTCGTGGAAAATGGAAACTGCAACGCCTTTTGCTTGAAGAAAAGATTAAATGATGCTTTCAGGATGCTCAACAGAAGGAGTTCTTTGAACGATTGTGAAAAGTCTGGGCTTTGGGGATATGCAAATGAGAATTGTAAGCCACAGGCCAAAGAAAACTCAGGGGTTGTGTTTTTTTCAAAGGCTGGTGAATGCATGGGGCATTGCCAAGGCCTTCAGAAGAAGGAACTAGTTCAGCTGCTTTTAGAAACCTACTGGAGAAACCTACTAAAAGTAAATTCTATGAAGATCTTAAGGTGATGGTAATAACGATACTTCTGAGTCTATAGTGTGCTTTTTGTTTTTACTCTAGATGAAGTGATATGCTATCATCGCTGCTAGGTCTTTCTTTCAAGAAGAGTGGGGAAACAGGTTACTATGTCTGGAGCCTGAGCTTTTTTCAAGCTGTTGCTCATTTTTCTTTACGGATTTTAACACTCTTCCTCAGCTAGCACGCTGCCCCATGCTCCTCCACAGAATACCCACAGCCCCACACTGTGATTTTTATTTTTTTTTTAAATATTTGTTAGTACCATTATGTCTGGCTAATAAAACAGAGCTTATTTATTTCTTAGAACTTCATTTTTATAATATTACGAGTTGTAGAGGTGTTTCTCTGCCTACGAGCTGGGTGGAGTATCCACTTCTCCTGTCCATCAGCCTTGGTTGTCTTTTTAACATAGACAGTTGGCTTGAATCTTCAAGGATCCTCAAGTAGATTTTGAGCTGTTAAAATCAAACCTAAATGTTGTCTCATTTGGGGTTTTTTTGAGTATTGTGCCAAAACACATCACGTCCTTCGTGAAGTATGAAGCTGATGGGCTCTGAATGTTTAAATGGGAATCTCAGCGAGTAGGCAGAGGTTATGATATAGCTGACTGCTGGATCTAGAGTGAATTGATTCAGCACAGATTCAGGACAAATTTTTGTGAAAATTAATTGGCGATACCAAAAAAAAGTTCATAGAAAACTATTAATGTGGCAAGATAATATTTTAAATTTACTTGGGTCATCTGATTAAAACAACGTTGAATAAAAATGTTTGAAAATGCTGAACTCTTAAATGAAATAACATTGGACTGGAAAATTTTCAGTTATCACAGCAGAACATCTTAGCGTACAGCCTGACAGGCAGCTGCTTCCACAGGAGTCTTTGGAACCAGATGAATACTCATTTCTCACTACAGGCTTTTCAATGGATTACTCCATACTTGGGTTTGCATTAAGTGTACAACGTGGTTTTAATCGGTCAACTACAGTCCAGTCAAGGCACAGAGCATATGCCCTAACAAAATGGTTTTGTCTTTCTCAGATGTGTTAATTTTGAGACCTGGTTTCTGCTTTATTTTCCACAAAAATTCTCATGCCAAGAAGGTTTCTAAAATGCTGTTATTGCCGCTGCAGAATTTTACACAAATCCTTGTCAATGAAAGTATGACTACTTTTTTAATAACCTAATGGGTTTTTTAAAAGCAAAAGCATTTAAGTGTTTTTCCTTTATTTTTTTCTGTTGCCTAATATAATCAGTTTGATTCTTGGAATCCACCACTGCTCCTCAAAGGATTGAAGAGATGCTGGAAGACATTGACTCCACAAACCTACTTTGGACTGTATTCATCCTATTATTGTAATAAGGAGAGAGAGTTGAAGCCTCCATCCATTCCTAGGGACTGGTCCTTATAATAAGCCAATCCAAATCTGGGATTTAAGGAGCCATGTGATCTTTAAGAAAGCCCATAGGGAAAATAATAACTTTATAGCTAATATATTCATGGAACAAGATGTTTTGCTGATTGCACTTTCTCTTCACTGTATGCTACTAATTGTTTTAAAGACCAAAATTACATTCCGAAGAAGACTTTTTTTCTCTCTTTCCTCTGCACGTACCTGCCCTAGCTTTATCTCAGTCTCAGACGCTTTCCCTCAGTCTTGAACGGAGGGGTGGAAGAGCATTTAGTTCATGTCACAAACTTCTTTCCCTTGCATTACTCTCAAAGTCCCTGTTGTTTTTGCCACTTCACTGGCTTAATTTCTTTTTGACATCTTGACTATTGTTCTGCTTTCCATACACATCCCCTTCCACACATGCAAAGTTTCTTTTCCATCTTTTGCATCAACAAAACACACTTTCTTCTTTTAGTATTTTTACTGTAAAATTGATTTAATTAACTATTTTCTTCTGAGGAGCAGCCAGTGTCTAGGAAAACTTTCTATTTGATGGCTGACTTTTGTCCTCACTCTGGAAGGTGTTGTAGGCTAGTCCTAATGCCCTGGGTCACACAACAGCACATTCCCAGTCGCTGTTCCTAGTCATTCCTTCTATTTCAGACCAGAGCAACGGAGTCAGAAAAACAATACTTTTGAATTGAAAAGGGGACTTATCAGGGTACTTGATCAGAAGCTGTATAGTAAATGGTTCACTGCTGCTGTAAGGCACAGCTACCCATCTTTCTAATCGGCCTCTTCAGTTCTGTAAACAGTGTGACATTGGCTGGGAGATCAGGAGTGCCTCTGTGGAAGGAGAATAGGTCTGAGTTACATCTTGGCTCAGATTATGTCTTCTGTCCTTTCTGGAATAAGAGGTTCGAAGTCATTAGTCTTTAGCTTTTTGAAACCTTACCTCCACACCCCTTATCTTGATGAGCAAGAGTACAGGGTAATTCTTTGTCTCACAGATTTCTGCCTGGTACTGAGGCCCAGTGTTAGCCATGACTGGTATCATTGGTAGCTCAGAGTTCGTCACGAAAGTCCCTCAATCCTGCCCGTGACGTCTGGGCATTACCTTAGTGCCAGTACCACCAGAGTGAACCTTTGCTGCCAAGCCAGGAGTCCTGACATATAATACACAACTTCTCACACGTAATATATCAGTCCAGCAGCCACAGAAATACCTGTTTATCTCTTTAGCCCTCTCCAGAAAGTGGTTTGTGCCAGTATTGTCAGCCTCAAAGGCATCAATGGCTCATTGCAGTGTATTTAAACTAGGAGATTTACAGGGTAGCTAGAAGTTTGAGAAAATAAGTGGTAGTCATAAAACCTTAGTTACTTTGCACCCATTATGTTAGAGTACCTGAGGCTGAACTGTATTGAAATTACACAGGTTAAAAAGCTACAAAAATTTTTTTTTTTTTTTTTTTTCCCCAAGGCAGAGATCTCAGACTAGAATGTTGTCTTTTTGCTAGAAAAATTATTTCTATGGAATAAGCTACTAGTCTCTTGAAAGGAATCACAGAATGTCAGGGGTTGGAAGGGACCTCTGAAGATAATCGAGTCCAACCCCCCTGCCAGAACAGGACAAAACTAGAGCAGATCACTCTGAAATGCACCCAGACAGGTCTTGAAAGTCTCCAGAGAAGGAGACTCCACAACCTCTCCGGGGGGTCTGTTCCAAT
>JAAGNO010025748.1:93581-105552 GCA_033439905.1 Ceryle rudis
ATAATGATGCTGAAATACATCCTTTAGCAATTTTGGGATGTCGGACAGAAATAATTTATCCAACAGTCACATCACAATTCCTTATTCAGAATAAAGTTACATAGAGTCTCTTATTTATATTTTTCTAGATAAGTTGTACTGGCACGATTGAATTTGAAGCATGAGTGACAGTGATTGAGTTGTACTGGTTGCACTGACTGTTGCTCAATGCACGTGAGCCTTGTAATAATGTTCAGAAATCTGTGTATAAAAGACATTGAATAATAAGTTTGTTTGACATCTAGGGATCTTCAGGGGCGAGAGGACCACCAGGGCCACAGGGACCCAAGGGAAGAAGGGTAAGTAATATTGCTGTTTCACGTTGCTTAGAGCAGAGTGTAGTGTGTTGCCAGCATGGCTCTGACGTGTAGCCCAAGTACAGTTGCCTCCTTTGACCGCTGTCCCCTGGACTCAAGCCATTTGTACTGAAATCGGGTGGATGATACTTGGATTTCCACGTGGGAAACAATATGAATCTTCATTTCTCCTCATAGGGGATTTTGCTATTGATTTCAGCTGAGAGCAGGACCAGAACCAAAGTGATCAGTGGCCTTATTTTCTGTTTACATAAAAATGCAGATGTTGGCATTTATAACTACCGTTGGACTGCTTAAATGTTTTAAGGACTGTTTTCTTTATCTGCTTGTCATTTCTGTCTTCAGGAAGACAATCAAAGTCACTCAAATTGTAGTTGTGAGAGAGGAAGAAGCAAAATCAGAAGATAGTATACGCTAGAATCTCAAATGTCTGATTAGATAGTTATTTCCATTTCATGCATTTTTAACAGGGGAAATAGGAACCATTTTTTTCCACTGTATACAAAACATCAGCTTCACTTGGCACTTTGACAGCACATCCAGGCTTCCTGTGAGACTCATACAGCTCGTGCCAGTGTCTGGACCAAGGTGTCTTCAAAGGTGGTGTTAGCACCAGGGGGTGCTTACCACTCCTCCTTAATCAAGCCCCTGAATCCTTCTGCTGAGATAACATTGTTGGTTTCTTTCTGTCGTAGGAAGCAGCAATATTTGTTGTTACAGCAAAATACAATTCTAGCTTTCCTCTATCCTCCTTTGTTATCATGATACATATGTTTTCTAAGCCAAACACATGGTAAAATTTGACAAGCTGTAAGATCTGGGGGTTTTACTCCTATTATAGGTAGATATTGAGAAGCACACATTGTGTTTTAAGTGAGATTTTCAGTTAGGAAATACTATGACTAGAAAACTTTATAAGACAAAAATCTATTAACTGTGTATTCTACATTTTCATGATTGCTAAACTATTAAATAAGAGATTGGGTAAAGAGTTATATTTTCAATATATTCAAACTATCTGAATAAATTATATATTTTAATATTAATACAGTGTATTCAAAACACTATTTTGCCTATGCATTTTATATGAAATCCACAATATTGTGAATATTCTGTATATTCAAAATATACAATGCTTACCAACTTCGCAGTACACTACAAGATTATTCATAAGAGAATCTTTGCACGTTTCAAATGAGTCTTCCTTCTTTAGTACGGTGTCTTCTCCTTCAGCTGAAATCTAGTTTAATTAACCTCTTAGTTCGTGCTGCAGTTTGTAGGAACAATTTGTGAAAAGCAGCATATGAAATGTATAATTTCTGTTAGAAGTCTGCTGTAGTGATTCTGGGTTACCCTGTACCAGCGAGGTTTCCAGCTGGCAATGTGAAGTGTTTGGGTATTTTTTTTTCTTGATGTTGTTATTTAGTTTCAGACATGGAATATAATTTATCCCAGACTTCAGTTTCCATAAATGGGTGAAGCAGATTTGAGCATATATCTACATATGCTTAGAATTTCTTGTGCTTGTCTAAAGCACCGATCAGCAGGCAATTGTCTGAGTCTGGGTTTCAGGATTAAGGAAATTATCTCAGCAGCTCATGGAAAAGGACATACCCACCAGAAAGAATCTGTATGGTCTCCTGAAAATAGTCTTCATTTTCCCCTTACAATAGATGTGGTATTTTTAAAGCTTATTTAAAAGGATATATTGGTAAAAATTTATTTTGGGGGAACTAATTTGCTAATTTAATAATAGACATTTTAACTTAGTAATGAATTAACTGTAAAAAACAAACAAGCCAAAAAAAAAAAACCCAAACAAAATGAGAAAGAAAGCAAAAGAAAATGACATCCAAACACAAAATCTTATAGACTTAAAAACGTTCAGTATTACTTTGATAGTTTTGCATGCAGAAAAAGTAAATGCTTCCCACATCTCACAGGTCACCTGCTTATTTTCTGAACATGTCACACATGTATCTATCAATGCTCAGAAAAAGGTATTGTCAGGAAAAACTGAAGCACAGGTATATTTGTTTATGCAACATATCTAACAAATTTCTAAGAGAAACCTTAATGAGCTTCAGAGGGTAAGAATCCACCCCTGCTGATAAGCCCAGTGAACTCGAGCAGGAATTGGTGTAAGCAGCAGCATCTGACCACAGGCATCAGCTAGCAGAGGAGTAGCTCCTGGAGTGTTCAAAACAGAGATGTTTTCAGTGCAGAGGCTCAAGGGGCTCCTGGGAGTATTCCTATGTTAGTAACTAAGGGGTGCGAATCTCTGCTTTGATTTAGAGGCACGAAGGGAAAAACAGCTTTTATTTTTTTTTTTTTTCTTCACAGGTAGGTTGGAAAATGTAAATCAAAACAGAAATGCAAAGCAATTATGAGGCTGAAAAGAAGTAGCAGCTTAGCACCATTTTTATTTCAGTGGCCTGATTCAGTGAAACAAATGGGTGCCTCACCTCTCTGTCACTTCAGCAGGAGCATGACTGAAAGTAAAATATGTGCTGAAGTGTTACTCTCAATCAGGACACACAGGGCAGTGGCATCAAATGAGGAGCATATATCTGCATACTGTAAAATGCTGATGTTTGAATTGGAGCTTCATCTAAAATGGAAAATCCCCTGGGCCTGTCTGGTCCACCAGGGTTTCAGTTTGACTGGTGGCCTAGAGGATGCAGTGAATTAGAAGGCTAGCTCAGAAGTAATTTGGTGTAAGTAGCTGCGTCTGAGACTGGTACTGAAATGCTGCAGGTCGTACGTTTTAATGTCTCTGTACGAAGAGCATTCCCCTCTAAACTCCTCCTCTGATCCTCCCCTCCTTGGCAAGTCCATCCGTCAGCATCGCCAGAGCTGGAGTCAGAGCCAAGCTACTGACATGAACGTGAGCCCTCCCCTGCAGGCACTCCTCCTACCCAGCACCATCTGCTACCTGGTGATTGTTTTTATGAGGGAACAACTTATTTTAATTTAGATTCTATTTTGAAGGTAGAAGATAGTTTTTATTTAAGGAGTGTCACATCTTCTGCCAGCCGAGACAGGAATCTTTGAGGGAGTCTGTCTCAGTGATTTTGGCAGCACATCATGGAGTCCATTGCTTCTAATTAAAGTTCACTCAAAATAAATCCCAAACATGCCAAGCTGTGTGGAAGTCCCAGTTTGGAGCTGTGGTTATGCCTTTGCATCCATCCAGCATGACTGGGAATGCTTCATGGAAGGGGGTCTTAGTGGGACGGAGGTCTTCAAGCTCTGCAAACAAACTCTGACTGTAGCTACTGAGAATTTTGTCTGCTTTCAAGATCAGAATATCAGACCCAAAGTGGAATCTTGCCTAAGGGAAATATCTGGGGGCCCCTGAAACCTGGAGTTTGTCATCACTAGATTCAGAAAGAGAAGTGTTAGAACCCTGGGCTTTGCGGAGCAGGCCTCGGAAAAATGCATACCGCAGTCACATACAGAAGTTAAATAGAAACATATGGAAACTCCCCTTTGTTGTGTACTGAACGAGAACGTATCCCATCTTCACAGCTGGAGTCTGCCCAAAGTCTTAGGAGTGCTGACCCCTCTACTTCTGCACTGTCACAGAGTAGAATTCCTTCATCTCATAAATTACTGAGCTCTCAGCAACCAGTTTGCATCCAAGATTACCCAGCAGCCTACTTCTGCCTGAGAGTATCCAGCTGCTCAGTCTCCAGTACACCCAGGAGTTCTGGCCAGCTGACAGCAGGCTGTCCAGGAGTCTGTGGACTATCTGACTGTCAGGGGATTTGGGGGGATATGCCACTGACCGTAGTGCTAGCCCAGAGCTTCCTCAGCTCATGCTTGAGACTTGACGCACTTCAGCTGGAATCATGTGGAAGGTTGGGTCGTTTTGTGATCCATGTTTGATATTTTTTTAGTGTTAATCTCATGAAGACACAGAAAACAGGACTTTGTAGATACTTCAGTGACAGAATGACACTCTGTGGGGTGGGAATATCTGTACCTAAGAGAAGGAATTTCTCTCCATGACCAGAAGGAAGAAATATGTTAGTCTGGAAGACATGCTGTTAGCCGTGTAGGCAGCCATCAAACAAACCATTGTTGCTTCTTGTTGTTGTTTTTTGTTTGCTGATGTATGGAGAAGAAAGCCACAATGTCAGAGACTGGTCATACCATCATCTCAGACTAATACAGCTGCAGCTTTTAATTTGAGAGACACAGGTTCTGTACCATTAGATTCATTTCATGAGTGAGACCTGCACAAAATTCTCAATAGCTGCTAAGATCCTTAGCAGCTGGTACTCTTCAGCGTGCTGCCTGGTGTTTTAAAGCTCAAAAGCAATAATTTTACTGTTTGCTCTTTTCTGGAATGCAGCTCATGAAATTCACCTTTGAAAACACAGATAAATAACATAGTGAAGCACCATAAATTTGGGGTCAGGCAACAGCAGGTTATGTCTTTAGCAGCCAGTAAGGTAATCCATACCTCGGTGTTGTTTGTATTGTCCTGAAGAACCTCAGTTACCTCGAGACATCAGTGCTCCATTTTAATGAGTGATTTTTTTCACACTTCTCACAGCAGGAAATATGGAACTTGGGCAGATGTGCGCGCTTCAGGGCTATGTGAAAAAAAAGTCAACGGTGTGCTTTGTGATCCATCAAGAGCTGGGTGTGTTTATCTGTCTTAATTGTTTGAGGGAAACAAGACTAAAATGGATATAATTTTCTAATATTCTTCCATGTCAACCACCAAAAAGGAGAAGTAGCTATGTAGTGTGTTTGTTATCTTTACTCTTACATTTAGCAGGCAGGATGAGAAAGAACAAAAGTAGTTAATCGGTGCTTCTTGCCTTAGATCAACTTTTTCTCAGCTTATCATCCTAGAGTTTTCACTGTAATGTGTTCCATTTTAGAAACAAAGCTGAACCCACGCCAAAGAAAAAAGTAGTAGCAATTGTTTGGCAGCTCTGTTGCAACCTAAACACAGTAACAGCAGGCAAATCATGTGTATTTCTCATCCTGTACTAGCTATAGTAGGAAATGATACAGATCAAATTAATCTGTGCCAGTAATGAGTCACACCATGCTATTTATAGGAATGTTACTGTGTGCTTTTGTTAGAATATTAAATGGCCTTTCCCTTGGATTCCTGCACTCTGTTCTGTGGCTGGCTAAAGGCAGAGCGGAGCATCCTCTTGGTTTCTGTTACTTTGTTTTCAGTTCAAAATTAGGTAGCAGAAGGTCGGTGTTTTGAATGGTAGACCTCTTATCTTGATTATTAGCGACCACATCGGTTGCCATTCTCTTCCTAATGACTGGGATTTCAGTGTGAACTTCATTGAAGTGGAGATCTGTGTGACTATCAGAGAGGTTTGGGTGTGTTATGTGCATAACACAAGCTGAGAATCCTGTGCAGTCTCCTGACAGGACCGTTTCTCAGGCTATGGGCTGTGACCCCTATTGTGATGAAAAGGAAGAAACAAGTGTTCAGAGAATTTATCTGTTAATATTATTCACGACAGAGGATAAAACCTAGAAAGAAATGTCTTTATTCCATAAATCTGTACAATCAAAATGTGTCCTCTTTGATCCTTGAATATTTCATCTTGAGATTCTATCCCCTGATCAGTCCTGTGGAGGATGCACAAAGACAAATGACAGGTCATGTATCTAAAAAGTCTGAGAAACACTAAAACTCTATCCTGCAATTTCTCAGCTTAACACTCTCCATTTCCCCCTTCCTATGTTGCCAGAGGTGATTTCTCTGCAGCTCTTACATGAGCTTCTCTCCTTTTCTGCCCTCCTGCTTAATGACCTGTCCTCACTCCATCTCAGAGTCTCCTGCTGTCCCTTCTCCTCCCATTCTTTGAGACATTTCACCTGAAAGAAAAATCCAATCAGAGGACTTGAAACCTGCTCAGTCTGCCTTGAATTGTCTTCACAACTCATTTTGTGTCATGATAGCAGCTACATAAAAAGTGCAGAGCAGTAACCTCACGTTAATTTGACCAAGAAGTTCAGCATTCTTTGCAGTTATGCTATATAATAATGAAATACTTGGGCTTACACAGATGTATAATCTTAATGTGAGGCCCGGTCTTGTTCTTCAAGGCCCCCATCACCCTTGAAAACACCATTAGTGCTTTGGTTCTGATCTCTGAGTGCACTGAAGTCACCAGGAGTTTTTTACACAGACTTCAGTATCCTTTGGGTTGAGACCTTTCTCACTGAAAACCTTACAGCAACCCAGTGGGTCTTCTGTAGCCTCTTTTCTTCTCTAGCTTAAAAAAATCCTGCCTGTTAATAGTCAGGCTTGGATTAAACCAAAACGAGAAGGGTGGCCAGGGTAACCCAGGGATCGCCTCACAAAAGCTATGTCTCAAACTACCGAGGTATCAAAAGTAATCAGACAGCTTTCCCTGCCTGTTTGTTTTCCTTTTCCTGTGGTTTCTGTGTTCTCTTGTGCTGGCCAGAAGCAGCAGTGCTGAAATGCTGACAGATAAGCTTCTCGTGGGATATTTTTGGTTCTGCCAGAGGCTGTAATTGTATATCAGCTCACAGGAAAGGCCTTTTGTTGAGACATTTCTGTTTCGGGAGGAAAGCCTCAGTGATTCTGGATACACACTGTTCTTGAGTTACCAGTCAGACATTTTCAGGGTAGCTCCAGAGAGAAGCGGGTGAGTGCTCACCATCTGTGCTGCCAGAGGTTTTGATGTGCGTCGGTGAATCCAAGTCAGAGAGAACAGAGTTTTGCTGTGTTTTGTCTCAGAAAGTTGAAGAGGGACATGGAAGTCACAGACATTTCTGAGGGGAAGGTAATCTAAATAAAATCAAATGTACTTCCAAAAGTCATGTTACAAGCCCCTATGATTACCTGATAAAACAGCATGACAGCTCCCTGGAAATCAATCATGATTGCATGCCCTGCATTATAAACTGTGACCCAGGATGTAAAGTTCTCTACAGTTGAGAAATGCACTCAGAAAATGCAGGTTATTTTCCTCTAGGCACGGCCACAGCAGCGTACTAGGTCCCTCTGTTGCCAACCCAACCCAAATGCCATGAGGAAAGCTGTTGTATTTCATCCTCCCACTGCATGCTGCTCTGTCTTAATACCTATCTAGCTCTTGCTTTAAAGTGGCAATTGGTTTTAGGTTGTTATTAACTGGTTTTCATGTTTTATTTTCCATACCCAAACACTCATGGTGTTTAGAATTATGGAAGTAACCTTTTCAGTCTGCATGTATAAAATACTCTTCCATTTTGCTCATGATCTTATTTTAAGGATTTTTTTATTTGCTTGTAAACAAATGGATTTAGATTTCCAATCTTAAATAATAATTTCTGAATGTTTTGGCAATAAATGTTTGCTATATTGCAATACAATAATGTAAAAGGTTATCTTTGTTCAGCTATTAGTTGTAAAAAGTCAATTTATATGAAACATTTCAGGCTAACAATAGAGCAGTTCACTATGCAAGCTTATAAATTGCTTTTAATCTTGCCTCAAACTGGTTTACTAATGGAAGAATTTTATCTGCCTGGTTTAGAGTCTTACTAGCAAGCTGGATTTTTGTATATGCTACTTACAATATGCTTAAGAACAGCCACGCCGTATAACCAGGGCTTGGTTAAGCTGTTCTAAATATCTGTTGCATGCATAGAAAGTGGATGGAAGAGAGCAGAAGGTATCAGCCTGTGAGCTGGCTCCAACAGAAACCTTGCACATTTTGTTTTTCAGAAAAATGTTTGGGTTTTTTTAATTCATATTTCAGCAAACCAGAAACTTATATTTTTCAGGCTTTGTTTCACGCTTAACGTACAATGAAAATTGGTTTTCATGCTGACAAAATGTGTTTCCCCTCTCATAAAGCTTCTGCTGCACCTCCCTGATGATAACCAAAACTAATGCATAATTAGTATTCCAAATCACTTGTTCAATATTCAGGGGCCGAGGGGTCTAGACGGTCCTCCAGGAGAACCAGGAACACAAGGCATTAAGGTGAGTGCTTGCGTTTCTCAGTTACTACACAAAACATTGAAGCAGACCATAACAGATAAGAAAACAAACAGATCCCCCCAACCCAGCATGTTAGAAGCTATAAAACTTGTGTTTAATCCAGGAGAAGATTTCTGCCACCTTCAGGTATTTTCCTGTTATGGTATAAGCCCATCTGAGCCTGAATCTGCCCTTTCTGCAGAGTTACCCAGCATTAAACTGACAGCAGCTGCATGCAGCTTATCTAGCAAATGCACATAGAATTCACACGTTGTTGGTTATTTATCAGGGAGAAAGAGGTGATCCGGGAAAGAAAGGAGTTCCTGGGCTCATTGTGAGTATCGGAGCCAATCTTTTTAGTAAGCTTTAACACAGTTACTGCTAATTTCTGATCTGTGTTTGGAAATGATCCGCAGCCAGCATTGTCTCTCGATACTTCTCTTTGACCAGGGTAACGCTGGAAATCCAGGAGAAAGAGGAGATCAGGGTGCACTTGTGAGTATGAAATTCTCTAGTACTTCTACCCTCCAGAAAATCCACAAAATCTCATACTTTTTCACACGTGGATATGAGGGAATTCGTCTACTTTAATGCAGCTGGTAAACTCTGACAGTACAGTTTGCATTTATACGAATCAGGGGCAGAAGTGAGAGTAAGTATCAACATGGTCTAGTCTGCCACAAGACCAGGGTTTTCATGGATGATGATCCACAGAGTACAATGTGATGGGAAATGGCAGCAGAAGAAATGGCCATTGTAGTTAGTAGGGGGATCCTAGAAGTTGCTCTGGGTTTGTTAGTTTTATTGTAATTTTAAGGGGGAAAGTCACTGTGAAATAAAATGGTAATTCTTTGATAGATTTTACAGTGGATGTGTGCTTTCAATGTTGGGATAAATGTAGAAAGACGGGTAAAATGTGTATCTCATGTATAGGAGAAAATTCCTCCTTTTAGGGCTTCTTTCAATGGAAATCTAATGTGTTCTATTTGAGGCTTTCTTTCACAAAAGGGAAAAAAAAAAGGTTAACGGTCAGTCCAAATTGTATTGGATTTTTCAAGAAGCAGAAAAGCAGAAACCAAAACAGTAATGGTAGTGGTTTTGTGCTAAAATTGAGACCCAAAATCATGGATGTCACTGTAATTTTCTTGCTGCTTCTGCTTAGGTTTAGGAGCTTGCTTGCTTCTCACCCTTGACTCAATGGAATTTCATTTCCTTTGCGTTCACGAGGACTTCTAGTTGTATTTATAGAGAGAAAAATGAATGAAGGGAAACCTCGTTAGGTTGAAAAGATGGGAATTAGTACATTTATTGCAAAGTAAAAGGTACTGATAGATACCCCTAGAAGAGAGTATGAGACAGAGATGGTTTAAGCCAGGTCGAGCAGAAAATACACAAAACCAGTTTGTAGGGTAGGACACGCCTAACGTGGTGTTTAGGCCCGGATTGCACACATGAAGCAGCACGAGTCAAAGAAGAAGGATGAGGAACTGGGAAATGGGGTGGGTCAGCTAAGATCCATCCTTACACGAAAGAAACTGAGGAAGAATTTATTCAGGGCTCCCTCAGCTGCCACAGGAGCTAGTGATGTGGCAACCTGTGTCAACCACAAGAAAAGGCTGCACTTATTTCTTGGGTGTTTCTGAGCAAGTTATTGAGGTGCAATAAGAGAGGAAGTGGCTCTTCACAGAATATGAAACAGCTTGTTTCCAATGATTATTTTATTTTAATATTCCAGGGTTTGCTCGGGCCTCCTGGAACCACAGGAGACAGAGGACCAATAGGAGAGCCAGTAAGTTGGTCCTTACACAGGTTTAAAAGTTTTTCAGCCTATACTGAATTCCCCGGTAACTCAGGCTGTGTTTAACCAAGATTCAGTGTTGCCAGCTGGGGTTATATAGGAATTGTGGGATAATTGTTCCAAAACTACAGGGCTCGAGTCTGCCTCCCTTGCTTAGTGTAACTTTTTCATAAGGAGACCTGTTAATCTTGTTGGGAAGCACGGTAGTGAAAGGTGCACAACATGAGACAATGACAGAATCTGGACCACAGTATCATGTGGCTTTGCACAGCACTGAGGTAGACACCTACACTGTGTATTATTCAAATGTATGTGCCAATACATATCTTGGTGGTGTTTTTTTTCAGGCATATTTTAGAATAGTTATTCAGGAACTCAGGGACCATATCTATTTGTCAGGTTAAATTTAAAAAGGAAAAAAAAAAAAAGGACTGTTAGAATAAACCTCAGACGTTCCTCTGCTGGATGGATTCTTGTTCTGATTGTTGTTATTTCAAAGCCACGCTCGCTTTTATGTGGCCAATACTGTAACAGAAGAACATAGAGAATCTGCAGCAAATACATGCAAAGTGCTGCAAGATGTAGGCATGACAGGAATACGATTGCATCACTATCACTGGGGGGGATCAGATTATATAAATACAGTGAAAGAGTGTGTGTTGTCCTAGGGGGACCTGGGAGAAGGCTGCTGGTTTATACTGCAGAAATCTAATAGAGTTGTCAAAAACTGTGTGCTTTCATTGCTGCTGCTGATATACTTACAGAAAGCCATTGTACATTTTGGGGGGGGCTAGAAAAATACTGACATTGAATTTGGTAAATTTTCTTTTGCATATAATTGCCTGTTTAACTTGAGCTGCCAACTTGTAGAAATGACAAAAAAATGTTTCAACAGAAAATGTATTTCCCAGCGGTTATTGTTGGATTCCTGCCACTTCATCTCTTCCATTTATTTTATCTAATCATGTTGTGATATCTGAGAGCCTTAGAGTACAAGGCTTATACATAAAATTCCTGCCATTTTTGTGGTCAAGTCTGAATTTTCAAATATATATAAGGCTATCAGCCTTATCTAATCTACGTGGTCCACTCTTGAGCAACCTACATTTCTGTTGTGCTCACTATCATAGAATCAACACATGCAGTGTCAGAAGTTAGAAGAGCTTATCCTGTGGACAGGGTCCCTTTTCTTTCAAGTGCTGAAGATTAAAATGTCTTTGGAAAGTGGTCCTTGGAGCTAGAAAGAAGTGATGAAAATGACACAAGATGTTACAAAATTAAATGCGTGACTTTTTTTAACAGCCCATCCAAGCAGCTTGATTTCATCTGCTGTCAGATGGTTGCTATATGAAAGCCAGCTGCTTTCATGCCACTGGTTCTGCACAGAGCAGAAAAACCCTAATTATTGGTGGAGGAGCAGAGAAACATAAGCAGTTAGAACTATTTGATCTGACTTACACTCTAACTTTACCTACATATCAGCCATTTCAGTAAAATCCTTCTTTGCAAATTGCCTGTTGTTAATGGTTAAAAGGAGTCTCGATATAAATTTTTGGCTTCTGAAAGTCTTGGGGGAAAAATACATTACCAGTCCAGCAGCCTTAGCTCCATGGTAGTAAGAGAAAGAAATATTTGACTTGTGAATTAAACTTCAGCTTTGTGACACTTGCCTAGTGGAATGCCATGGACTTGCTGCAAATGAAAACTGGTGGCCTTAGTTTAGGACCAAGTGAATTCTCAGGGGATGGATAATTGCCGTTTCAGTTGTTCGCACTTAAAGGAAGCTATAGGGTAAGATATATGTGTCTGCTGAAATTCCCTCAGTAATATGCA
>JAAGNO010025748.1:105652-124558 GCA_033439905.1 Ceryle rudis
CGTTTCAGTTGTTCGCACTTAAAGGAAGCTATAGGGTAAGATATATGTGTCTGCTGAAATTCCCTCAGTAATATGCAGTTTATGTTCTTGTTACAAAGGAAGAATATTACTTGCATTATCACTGCCAAATTGTCAGGAAGAGTAAAGCCATATGCATAGTCTGTAAGAGGAAGTGAAACAAGAGTAAATATTTGCTCAGAAGGATTCTATCATAAATATGAGTAGCAGCATCTTTCTTTTACACGAGGATAATAGATCAGCAAAACATTTTGAATGTACTTCAACGCAGATGAGTCCCAAACGGGTAAATGGATATGAACTTTCTGAAAGTTCAAAGACTGGATACATCCAGAGGGTTGATTTGCCTTGACGTATGTTCATAGCAGCTATGGAATCAGCTGTAAGATGTTACAGGCAACCTCTGCTCCCAGCAGACAGATCCCACTCTGTGAGCAGGGATGGACAATCTAACATGTGCAGAGAATTTGAAGAGGCTGCTTTAGGAAACGATCCTTACGTGTTACTACAGTAAATTTTTACGGTAGGTCTTAGAAGAAAATGCTCCCGGTATGGTTACTTACAGCACCAAAAAAGGCTCCGGTCTTCAGTCCATTGCACCTCAGTGGCTGTCCTGTATAAACACTGCTGAATCCACAGTGAAGCACACAGGAGTTGTTTTCAGTTCATTCGATACCAGACTGTAGACTTTTCCCCAAAGCAAACCAGACAGTCTAACAAACCTTAATTAAACAAAGTCTCAGTTAATCAAGAGGAGAGCTTAGTTTAGATAATAATTTACTTTGTGTCTAAAAGGAGAGACATCTGTGCTATTATTTGAAATCTGTTATTTCAGTGTGTGAAGATAGGCAGTGAGGTTTTCAGTACTTTATGCCGTCGTGGTACTTAAATACACTGTTGGATCCAGGAGGAAAGACAATGAAATAAACTTTTTTATGCCAGTTGGAAGAATTCTGGAGAGACAAAGTCAAGAAGATGCAATTTAATGTTAATTGAGTGACGCATCCAAAATTTTGTTTAATGCTAGGGTCCAAGAGGACAACCAGGGGATGCTGGCCCTATTGGAGAAATGGGTTTTGAGGTGAGCTTTTAACCATTTATATAGTAATTTCAAGCACTCGTGCAGCTGAATAAACTGGGAAAATGTGTTTAGAAACTGTCTTTTTTATTACCTGCATCTGATGTAAATACCATGAAATGGCAAGAGGCTCTCTAACTTAAAGCTGTTACCAAAAAAACCCAGTCTAAGATCTTCTTTTTCCTGTTGATAGCACTGTCTTTGGAAATCTGTTGATGACATCTGCACCTAGATATGCAAACAACAGGGGTTTTTATTATTTTGTTTCCTTTGGAAGCGCCATTCTCCTTGCAGTTAGATAGTAGAACAGCATTAATCATATGTCCTTGCTAATGGTAGATGAAGAAAAGCAGCTGCAGGCAGGCTTCTTGCTAACTTTTGCTTCTCTTTTTGCTTTGTTTTTAATATCTCCTTGAAAGAAAAATGACAGAACATACTAGCTACATTTGCAGTGAAGTAGCTGAGGGATGAGCTCACTTAGAACAGAAGAGATTTGGCCTGTTCAAAGAAACGTGCTTCCTCAATCACCCCAAATCCAGTCTTCAGACTGAGTATTAAAAGACGTTTAAATGCAAACTTTACAAGAAGCAATCTGATGCTATTAACTCTTTAAGGGCTGAAGACTCCAAAAAGGGCTTTGTTCTCCAAAGGCTATAATCTACTTGGCTCCAAGCCGAAACAGTGAAGTTGTCAGTCAGATATAGAAAAGATAGATGATTGCTCAGCCTGCTAGTAATTTATGATGAAAAGTACAGGCTTAGTGGTACTGCTGAGTCTTCAATATGTTCCCGACCCACAGTGCAGTTCCTGAGCTCCTCCTCTGCCCTCCTTTCTTTTTTTCTGTTGGACTCTAGTAAGAACAAAGAACTGTGTTGTCTTAATTGGATTTTTTTAGGCATGCATCTTTCCCAGTGTCTCATGCCGGTTTTCTGCTTCCATTTTGGATGCATTAGTTGTTGGTTGTAAATTATTGGTGACCATGTGTAACAGTAGCTCATGTGCCATGCAGGGACCTCCTGGCCCTGAGGGAGAACCTGGCCTGCAGGGAGACCCAGGCACAAAGGTAGATGCTGAAATTATTCTCTGTTGTGTTGTTGAAACTTTCTTATTTCCATAAAAGCAAATCGGTGTAATCTGATTCATTAGCCAAGTAGGTATTGGTATGGGAAATAAGCTATTAAGAAATACTGTTGTTGTCGTGATGACCACTTTATCTGTAAACCTGTCGTCATCAGGAATATTGTCCCTTAACAGGCAGTGACTGATTTTTTTTCTTGTGATATTCCAGGGAGACGTTGGACCCGCTGGGAAGGTTGGAGAACCAGGTGACCAAGGTTTAAGGGTAAGCTATGGATTCAAATCTTCTTCCAAAAGGGAAAGTATGTTATGAATGTGTCAGAAATGCAGGTTGAGAAATCTTGATTTATCAGAAGAATTCAATTAGAAGCTATTTTCTGATACCTTTAAAAAATAAAATAAAATTTGTAATATTGTAGCAAGGTAAAAAAGAATATTGATTATAATGGTGAAATATTCCTATCAAAGTGTCTCATGTCACTGAGGGACATGAAGGTGAATCCAAGGGTGTCCAGCCCAGCTGTTAAGATGACAGCACACAATACTGCTGTGTACAGATGCCCAGTCTAGGCGAGATACTGGGAAAATTATACTCTCAGCAGAGCAGGATTTCTCCCTGTACCACCATCTGAAGCAGCTGTTTTGTATCCGGTGCTGTGGATGGATCTCTTGGCACTTGATTTTACCAAGCACTTCTACCCCTGTTTATTCTTCCTGTGCGTCTTTCCCCTCACATCTGAGCCAAACAGCTGCCTACCTGTGAAGACTGAAAAAGCCTTTTCAAGGGCTATAAGCAGATTTTATCCAGGATGCTTTTAAAAGAGCATAAACAATATCCTTTCAGACTTAAGTTTTTGAGCTCTCTTGTTCCATTACCTGCTTGTTGTCATCTTTTCCTCCTGCCCAAAATCTCCAGCAAGGTGAGTTCAACAATTCTGCCTGTCCTTGAAGAAGAGTAGTTCCTGGTACTGGTCCACAGCATCAGAAATGGTCCACTATGTCAGAAATATTAATAGTATAGGGCAGCTCATATTTGCTTTCTTTACTGTCTGCATCAGAAGTTGCAAGTTGCCGGTGTCTTTAGCTGAGAAAGGCAAAGATTCTAAAATACCACGGTGCTGATCCTGTTGGTAGATGATGAGTTTTTCATGACCCTAAACCGAGTCCCCAAATATATCAATGTAGGAGCTATCCACAGAAACATGGAAGTTTCAGGACAGAATAGGTCTGGTTTTGAGGTTAGTGTAATTACAGGTTGTATACTCTGAAACCAAACAATCTCTGTGCCACTGTCCAAATCTCCAGTGCTACACAGACATAGTATTTCCCTGTTTTTCTAATGCTGATCATCTTTTATGCTTTCCTTTGTGGCTCTGTCGCTGTGAATCGGTGAAAAATGAAGATAAACTATAACAGCAACTTAAAAATTGTCCAAAAAATAGTAAGCATGTGTGAAATAGTCTGAGTTCTTCCAAGGCAATACTTGTATGTTGAAAAGTTTAAACAAGAACCTTGTTTTCAACTGTTCCTTTCTATAAGGGTGAACCAGGACCTCCAGGAGAAGATGGTGTTCAAGGAAAAGATGGCCCAAAGGTACATTCAGTTTTTGGGGCAGATGTAAAGCAGTCATAATAGCTTAACGACACAAATCCCCACCCCCTTTTTTCCCTTTTTTTTTTTTTTTTTTCCCTTCCTATTTCAGCAGGTCAACAGAACCCAGTTGAGTGCATTTAGTTTTAACATAGGAGGCCCTGTATATTGTAGTGCATTTTAGGCACATATATATTTTGCAAGGGCTGTGAAGTTGAATGCTTCACCAGAGAAATGCAAGCTGAAAAACTGAGTACAGTTTATTTCCATGGTGACTGTCGTGCTGGAGAGAGCAAGCCCAAGGCTGCTGCACAATCAGCATTGGACCAGTGCTGGGACAGGGCCTGTGGCAGGTGCTGGGACAGGCAGTGTCACAGAGGACACCCTCAGGTGATGGATGAGGCAAGTCCTGGCTGTAGGAGTGTGTGAATGATATAGAAAGAGCTTTACCCAAATTTGGAGCCTGATCTGAATTTGACTGGTAAGATTCCCATCGGTTTTCATTGTGCTTTTTGTCAAACTTCAAGTTTCAGGGTTCACTTTTGTCAAGAATAAGTAATTCTGTAGCAGCAGCTTTTTTTTTTATTATTTTTTTTTCCCCCCTCTTCATTTTAGGGAGACCCTGGAGACCAGGGACTTCTTGGAGAAGGTGGTGAAAAAGGAGAGACAGGGTTACCAGGAATTGCTGGACCCCCTGGTGAACGTGGCATAATGGGCATCCCTGTAAGTGCTTTCAGGTTTAAGTGGAATTTTTGTTCATTTGCTTTTTTAAATTATTCTTTTTAATTTCGCTGGCTTCTTTTACTTTTTAATTTTTCTATTGCAGTTAGAGATGACCATCTTTAAATTAACTCTCCTCCTTTTTCTATGTGGTTCTGCTTTTCAGACTTGTTAGGAAAGGGAGACAATGGTTTTCCTATCTGGGACCTCTTAGCAGATAGTGATTCCTCACCACTTGTCATCCAGACACATCCACCACACAACCTGGAGCCTCTCGCTTCAGATCTGTCCTCTTCAGACAACCTTCTGTCATTATTCTCTATCCTCACCTTCATTTGGAGACGGAGCAATTTCAAAGTATTACATCATTCTTTAAATCTTAAAAACACCCAAAGAAATTGGCAAGATGAATATCCTACCATAAATTGTACTGTAAGACCTTTCACCGTTTTGTATCGCGTTCCTTATTCATGGCTTTATTTATTGTCCCAGGGCTATCTGGTTTTTAGTTTAGATTAAAAGTTCCTTGGGGCAAAGAACTGCCAGTTTGAGCAGCTTGTAAATGACGATGCGTTAGACCTTAGAGCACACAAGATTTGGCTCCAACTTCAGATTTTTGTGCTTAATACTCTTACCACATACATGCTTAGCTGTTATTCCTTTTAATAAACCTTAACAACAAAAGGAAGGTCTCGAAATAACACTTCTAGGAAAAGTGATATCCTAAACATTGAGATTAGTTACAAAATTATTGCAGCTCAGACACCAACAGCACAAGATTTCTTAAAAGTGTTGCTGTGGATTATGGTTCTTTCTCTGGTAAAGAGTGTAAGTCACTTTTGACCTCAGGTCACTTTGCCCTGCCTTAAAACCAGTGTCACATGGTAGATACCACATAGTTCAAAGTCTTCCTGCTGGTGATTCCTGCTCAGTTGGATGTCCTGCCTTTCCTAACAGTGGCAAGGTGTTGTAAAGACAATGTTGTGGATGCTGTCCATCCTGCACTGGAATGGGCTTCCAGAAATGACGGTTTGTCGTGCCAGGCAGCACTACTTTGGATGATAATTCTGTGGTTTGAATTGGTCATGTCTCCGTTGAACCTTCTCTTCACACCTTGTCAATCACCCTGCAATGGGGCATATGCTTTAAAAAGTAAGGAGGGAAAAGAGAGAGAGAGAAACAAGCAGAAAGAGAGAGAGCAGAGACACAAGCGGAGAGAGAGAGAGCAGAGACACAAGCGGAGGGAGAGAGAAAAAGAGAAAAGAAAGAAAAAAGAGAAATAAAGAGGAAAAAGAGAGAGAAGGAGAAAAAAATTCCATTATTCCATTTTGTTCTTAAAAGACATTTATTCTTTAACTAACTTCATTTTGGTGCCCCTGTGAAAGGTATTAGCTAAACATATCATGAGAGCACCAGTTGCCATGGACAACTGGAGGTTGCAGATGGTGAGAAATGGCAGCAAGCATACACAGGTCAAACAGCAAACGAGCATTGGGATCCACAGTCAGCATTATTAGATCAGTTCATGTATTTGTACTGGCATCACTCCTGGCAGCTAAAATCCATCTATAAAACCTATTTAGCTGAAATTTTATGCAACTTCTTGATGTGAACTAATGTTTTGGGGCACAGGTTCCAAAGCAAGTATGTAGGCTCAAGTCAGACATGAGATTCCCTTACCAAAAATGATCATATTTCCATTTGCAGTCCTCTGGCTGCCTTCTCTGTGGCTCTTACGTGATGATAAAGTCTGAGTAAACATCAGTTGGAAGGCCAGCTGTCAATGGCTGTGAGCACTGTCCCCTCTGTCCTCTAAGTCAGTGTTACAATCTACTGTCTTTAGTCCTGGGTTCTTCACAAGAAGCTACTCTCCTAGTGAAGGATAAAATGTGCTCGTTTAGTTGTTGGCACACTTGGTTTGCTACACAACAATTTTTGTTTCTGATGCAATAATATCACCCTGAATTTTTTTTTTTTTTTTTTTCTCCTGATTGGCAATTCTGGAGAAGCTCAAAGGTTTTGTACATTGAAATTGTCATAAAACAGCTCGGTCTTGGCATGTCTACGTTGTATGTAATTATACTTCTGTATGGTGAACAACATCAGTAGTGCTGCTCTGCCTCAGTGTGACAATTTGATGTTTGGGAGGATGTGGTTAGTTGGGGATTTTTCACATTTCTGTTCCGCACATTCCAAAGGTGTCTGCAGAGCTGCCTCCCTCCCTGCTTCTCCACCCTGACATTGGGGAGTGTTGACATCATGGTTTTGGTTTGACCTCCTTCTAGGGATGCAGGCAGATCATAACATCCTGGCCTGAACGTGGAAATAGGTTTCCTATAATCAATTGTCTGAGGGTTTTATTGGGGGTGAGAGTCATATTGCATCTTCCTTAAACAAAAAGCTAACGAAGCAACAAATAAGCTTCACAAATCAGGTTAAACTGTATTTACCCTGGCTTATTGTCACAATGACTCAAAAAAACCCAAATATATCTCACTTTATCCAACACTGGATCTAAATTTCCTCCCCTAACCCACAGAGCTTTTGGGGGAATTGAAACCAGTGAGCAGTGGACACATCAAGGCCTTTAGGACGATCAGCTTGTGAAGTGACCTCAGGGGCAGCAGGGCTGTAGCTCCACAGCACCCTCCATCTGCAGGCAGCACACCCAGTTAGACAGGCACCAAGAGGTGGCCAGTGGTAGGCACCAGCACTTACTGACTTAGGTCTCAGCTCTACAGCAAGTTGTGTCAGCCTCCTGCTCTTCACACTTGAAAGCCTCAAGGTTTTCTTAGTTTTCCACTGGTTGTGTATTGTATTTCCCTAAATCCAGCCGTTGTCTTGAAGCAATTTTATTCCTACAGTAATATTTTCTGTGTGGATAAGATTTATTGGGGTTTTTTCCTCCCTATTTTCAGTGCATTTTCACTAGCTTGATAAATGATCTCCGAGGCTTGCCCACTTGTTTCTGCTGTAACTTGAAACAGTCCTACTCACTTGCTCACAGCCACAGTTAATGAGATTTTTCCTCCCACATCTCTGCCTTACAGAAGCCTGCTTAGTTATCCCATTTGCAGCACAGTTTAAACATGTTTCTAGGCCTTTCTCAATCATTTCTTTGTCTGTCTCTATTAAATGTACAGGGCCCCGAAGGAACACCGGGAAATCCAGGTCAGAGGGGCCGGTTGGGAAAGAAGGTAGTGTTTTTCATCTTGCCCAATTCCCTTCCTTTTATCTAAATCTCGAATTTACATGCCAAAAACTATTCCAGTGACCCAAGTCTATCCCTGTTTCATGTCATGCTTCAAGCCATTTCTATTCTTCTTGCTAGCCACAGCAATTAGAATTGTTATCCTTCTGCAATCAGTACCATTCAGGACCTCAGGAAACTTACATTTGTATCGGGATGTGATTTTGCAACTCAGAAAAGTTTCTGCTGCTACCAAAAAGTGTTAAGCTTTGACTAAAACAAAACAAAAAAAATAATAAACTTGAGCAGAAGTTTTTTTCACTGTAGAGTTCTGGGCTCAGACTTCTAAGAACTAGAGTAAATGATATATGTAAGTGTAATGCTCCTATTAAATAACGCTGCTACACACTTCAGTTAAGCATAAACTGTGTTTTTAAAACTTACTATCAATCTCTTGTTATTTTTAATACAATGACATCATCAGGGGGAAAAAGGGCAGCTTGGCCCTCCTGGAGAAATTGGACCTGCTGGTGACTCTGGCCAACCTGGAGAAGTTGGTCCCAAAGGTGCAAGAGGAACTCGAGGTCCCTCGGTTTGTACAAAACATGCTTATTTAAGAGCTGATGTATTTCTGCTTTAGCAGTATCATGTTTCTCCACGGGAAGAGGCAAGTCACAGCTGTAGCAAGTATAAATATCTTTTCGGGTAGCTGGAGATACAGGTAGTATCCTTCCCAGCCTGTGTGTCCTCACATGTGTCCTGGTCTTTCAGCCTCAGAATGAGATCAGTGCACCTTTCCAGACAGAAGCCTGGGCCATGGACCTGGGAGGAGTCATCTCTGCTCTGGTTGGGTTCCTGATCTGACAGTCAGAAGAGCAGGATGGCAGGGCATCCCACAGAATGCTCATGCCCCACAGTCCACAGACAACCTCACTGTCGTGGCTGTTTCTTAAAACTTTCCAATGCCAAGAACAGAAATCATGGGGGGTTGTTATGGAAATAAACCTTAGGTGTGATGGAAGCAAAGGATTTCAAATGAGGACTGCTACTCCTCTTGAATGGGAACCTGATCCAGTGTCAAGTGAATTCAGAGTATTTCTATTAGCTTTGAGCTCCTTTCATCACAAGCTCCCCAGGCCTGGGGACACATGACACATGCAGCCTTCACACTAGTGAGGCAGCATGCCCATCTCACTGCTCCAGGGCCATAGCCTGTGGCCACAGAATGCAGCACTGTGTCCCTAACCACATGAAATACAGAAGTAAAGAATCTATTGAGTGGCCTTTCAAGAGAAGGACTCCACTTTGTAAGGTGAGGACCACCCTCAGCTTGTCTTGTCATACTGCATTTATAAGCAGAGTTCCTTCACGCATCTGAAAGCTCAGACAATTTTGATCTTAATTGTGCATGGGGATTAGGGTTAGGACTGAAAATGTTGACCATTTTTTTCCGCAGAACAGGGAAAAGCCCACTATTCTTTACCAAATGAAGTTGGACCTAACAAAGAAGTCACCTGTAGTTCTCAAATCCCAATATTTGAAGATTTTTCCAAGTGATAACTTTATAAAGTAGTCACTATTGTAACATTTTACAAGGGAGCTCATTTTTCTACCACTGGTTATCGCACTTAACAGGGACACCAAGGAGGAATGGGACCTGAAGGAGAGTTGGGAATTCCAGGTTACGGGGTGAGTTTTGTTTTTTGGTTTTTTTTATTAAATTCCTGTACACACAACCCTACGTAAGTCTGTGATACTCTAATTTCAGATATCATGGGGATCCATCTCTAGAACACACAAATATCTTTAGGTGTGTCAGAATCTGGCATACATTCATATTATTGCATTAATTTTGAGCCACATCACTATTTACCGTTATTAGCAAGCAGCAGGAAAAAAAAATAGTAACAAGCAGCTAAAAGAAAGTTTGGAATTAATTATTTCTTTAATTGTTTGGAACTAATTTTTTGTTTGTTTGCTTCCTTAGGGTCACCAGGGTCCACCAGGGCCCCCAGGACCCCCTGGACCCAAAGGAGAAAAGGTATCAAGATGGGTTATACTGGTTTACAGCTTGAGTAATTCTAAAGGGAGGAAATGCTAGTGCATGCTTACTGGTTTCCACAGCATGCAGCAAACACCACTGTTTGCAATATTTATCAGTATCGTGAGAGAAGGTGAAAAGAAATGCCAAACTGTGGAAATAGATCAAGAGGTGGAGTTACAAATTATACAGTTGAAGCGTTTCAGGTTTGAAAGAAAAAGGTATTGATGGTAAGAAACACAATCTGTTGTATCAGATAGCAGCACTGCTGACAGAAATAATCAGTATTTGCTAATATTTTAAGTATTTGCTTAGTTTTAAGACTGCGAATACGCTCATGGATTTTTGCTGGAAGTCCCACTGTAGGTGGACAAAAATCTGTGCTTAATATTAATTGTTATGGGATGGATGTTGCCTCAGTGCTGCTATTTTAGTGTCATATTCACCGTTGCTCTTTTTAGCCTCAAATCCTGCCAACAGATTTGCATGTTAACTGAAGTCTGTGTGGCCCCAAGCAGGTACAAAGGTTCCCAATCACAAAGGTTAGTTTGGAGTTGCACCTCACAGAGAAATACATTCTTAAAATTAGGGCCAGTTTTGGGACAAATACTGTTAATAGGCAATTAGTGGTTGATGTTATAAATAGATTCTGATATCATTTTTCAGAAGCAGGAACTGAAAACTTAATTGGCTTTGGTCACTTGTGAAAAAGCACTTTGATGGGACTTTGGAAGACCTTGATGTTATTTAAAATGTGACCCTTTTTGCATTGGATATTGGTAAATATCATCTGGAGTAGATAAGTTTTTGCCCGTTAGTTTAGATGGCAGTTGTTTCATATTTAAAATCTAATAGAGGTCAGGCTGAACGCTGGAGTCTTCTGTACAAGTGTTTGTCTGTATTAAGTATAGTTCTCAAAACAGTGGAAGAAATTTTCTTTTTTTCCTCTTGACAAATATCCTGTTTATCCTTTTTTTCATTAAATAAAGATTACATGGACATCGTTCAAATACTTTTTTTTTTTTTTTTAATAGTTGCCTTTGAGAATAGAGGAAATGTTTAGCTTTTTCAGTCCTAAATGTCTTTGAGACTTTAGGGGCATGTTAAAATAGAGTTATCTTTTCCACTGTATTAAAATCATAAGCATCACAGTCACTTTCAGCAGCGATACAGTATCTTATCTGGGTGTTTATTAGCATTTAAACACGTGTGTGTTGTAGACGAGGTTGAATTTCCAAGCTAATATTTTTAACCCTTTTGTTTTAGGGTTACCCAGGCGAAGACAATACAGTCCTTGGACCACCTGGGCCCATAGGTGAACCAGTAGGTCTTTCTTTCTCAAAAAAATTATATTAGTGCCTCTCAAGACAAGAGACAATGGAGGTTCTTTCGGAAACTTTCTAGCACTGTCTCAGGAGTCAGTACCCCCTTGTACAAAAATGTAAATGATGCTCCTTTAATCCGTAATCCCTCTCTGAAAAATGCAGTCATGTGCTCTTTTGTGCTTAAGAGTACATGCCCTGGGTTTAATTACAGTAATGCCATGAGTCTGTGTTTAGACCAGCACATTCTGAAACAGAATTTTACCCTCTCTGTTTGTACTGAATTATGCCTAATTGCTTTACTAACCAGAAGTACGTTTTGACTTATTTCATTATCACTACAAAGCTCATTTAGATGATTTAGAGAGAACTACATTTTTGTAGTAATTTTTTTACTGGATTTGTATGTGGGGGTTTCTCTCTGCAGTAATTACAAACATACTGGAAAATAGAAAAAAAAGAAAAAAAAGCCATCTCAAAATCAAAAGCGTTTCATGTTCAGGCTTTGATTGTGTCAGAATACTTGTACAGCCTACTCTTTCTCTTCAAATTAACCTTAATATTTATACTTCATCTCCTCAAAAGGCAGGACTATAAGACCCTGATGTAACTGAAGACAGTGTCTAGACTAGATTCTTAACTTAATTATGGCAACCCATGAGAGAAGAGACTCTGGCCAATTCTGTTGTAGCCAAACTGGCTCTGTAACACCGACTGCTCAGATGTTGCAAGCAGGGCCTTTCCACCTCGTGGATTCCCTCTAGGAAACACACCATGAGGCTGCTGAGACCTTGGAGAGTATACAAGCAGTTGCATAATAGTATCTGTTGCTGGATATGCACTGGAAGTGGCTGTAAAGAGACATTGCACTTAGGGATGTCCTGCCAGTTTTTCATTCCGTGCCTTTACTTAAGACAGGTGGGGAAAAGGCAGCCCCTTATTATTTCACCTAATGATTGACTGGATGTCTTTTGGAAAGTCTTGGCCATTTTCCCTTGCTGTGGGCATGATTCCCTAGTCTGATCATTTTTTCCTTTGAAATTGGTTCCATTTGCTGCAACGAGAGTTTAAACTCGGTGGGGGGAAATCCCATTTCTTGTGGGACTGGAGTAGGTTCTTTCCCTAAAGTAGAGCTAGTGAGGTGTCTGAATGCAGCAGGAAGAACCACATGACTCACAATATTCATGTTATTCCCTCTGCTCCTGTGCAGCTCTCATATGTGTGAGGCAGGCTGAGGGATTGAAATTGCCTTTTTATTAGGATGAACTTCAAAATTAAGGCAGATTCTGAGTACAGAAAGTCATTTTGGAAAAGAATCCAATTTTTCATGTTGTCTTAGGGAAACCATAAGAGAGTTTTCCTTGCATGTCTTGAAAACAAAGTATCTTCACTTATTCATGGAGTTTTAAAATTCGGATATCATATTTATATATAAATAAAAGTATGAACCCAGAGAAGAAATTAAACTCCTGTTTCATTTATGGCCACATAAGATCTGTCTTTTAGCTTCTAGTCTTCAGTTACAAAATACCTGAGACAGTGGCTGCTGTCTGGCTGCAGTGCATTTTGTTTAGAATAAAATATTGTGTTTATTCCTTTAGACAAGCTAACTTTAATATTTACAGTCCTCAGGTCCATCTCATTGGTTAGTCTGTTTTGAGAGAAAACCCAGGTTTATTCTTATACCTCTCTAGAGCATTATTTCAGTTCAGCTGTTTTAATTTGCTCTTTGGTTTTCTCTCTAGGGTCCTAGTGGTGAACGTGGAGATAGAGGAGAACCTGGTGATGAGGGCTACAAGGTAATACCACCTGGGTTTTATTCTTTTTATCTGCTCTGCATACATGTAGAGTAATGTAGCAGAAGTATCATCTCTCACAAATGTGCAGAGATGCACTTGCTGGTGCCTCACTGCACTGATGAGCTTTTAGAACACACTGAAGCATCCTTCATATGAGGAGAAGTTGAGAGAGTTGGAACTCGTGAGTTGGAGAACAGAAGGCTTGGGTGACCTTAATTTGTATAAATACCTGACAGGAGAGAATGAAGATGAAGGAGCCATACTCGGCTTAGCAGTGTCCAGCAACAGGACAAGAGGCAAAGGGCACAAACTGAAAGACATAAAGTTCCTCTTGAACACAGGAAAATGTTTTTTTTTTTACTGTGAGGATGACTGAGCACCAGAACAGGCTGCCCGGAGAGGTTGTGGAGTCTCCATCCTTGGAAATACTCAAATACTGTCTGGACATGGCCCTGGACAGCCTGACCCTGCTTGAGAAGGAGTAGACTGTATTAGAAGGTCTCAAGAGGTCCCTTTCAACCTGTGACTCTGTAATGCTGAATGAGTTAACATTTTTCTTTGAAATTCACACTATTTATTTGTAAATCTAATAAATATTCCTTAATCCTATTCAGTCTCTTATCATATACACGCTGGACTCATGCTGATCGCTGATGCAGTTTGTTTGCTGAAACACAAGAGAGACAGTCCTTGAATATGCTGCTTCAGTTGCACAGATAATACAGACACACACAGTAATAAATCAAAGTACTGAATGTGAGCTGTGCTTGCACAAGTGAGGAAATGTTTAAACAATATGTAATTCCCACTTGTGAATTTACAGGAGAAAAGCTCCAGGAGAGCTGAGCATACTTATCTAGGTCATGTCAGTGAAGCTGGGGCCATCCAGTACCTCCCAAGATGGACTTTACAAGGCAATCTATAGCTCACTGAGCGTGACATCCTGAGTTACTAGTATTGCAATATGTTGTATTTTCTGCTTCCCAGGGTCATAAAGGTCTTCCAGGGCTTAGAGGACCAATTGGACAACAGGGGCCTCCAGTAAGTGTTTCAAAGAAGTGAGATTTTTCTATTGGCTGTTGAAAATGTCTTTTCATCTCCATTCAAATGATTCTTTTTTATTTATTTAATATATGTTCTTTCCAAAGGGAGAGCCAGGTGAATTGGGAGAGCAAGGACCAAAAGGAGAAAGAGGTTCAAAAGTAAG
Source organism: Ceryle rudis (assembly GCA_033439905.1). Lineage (NCBI taxonomy): Eukaryota > Metazoa > Chordata > Aves > Coraciiformes > Cerylidae > Ceryle > Ceryle rudis. Next base: position 119,695 of record JAAGNO010025748.1, read on the forward strand.
TAGAAAAAAGTAAAGCAAAATGATACTTAGTTGGAATTTGCATGTTTTTATTTTTCACTGCCTATCCTTGGAAAACTGTTACATGAGGCTAAAACTCAGCCTTTGGGTTTCCTTTTCATACAATAAAAATAGAGAATGGAAAATTGCTAAATGATCTGGGATAGTAAATAGGTGTTTATAGGTAAGTGGTTTTACTTTGGAGCGATATAAAGCATTACGAGAGGCTCTTTTGGTAACGTTTGACTGATATTCAGTTATAGCTTTAAATGGAGTGCCTTGTGGCAAACCAGCTCTGGAAGACACCCAGGGTTTTACTGCTCTAATCTGTAAATGAAGCCTCCTGGTACTGCACTGAATTTTTGGACACCTAGAAGTAAGGAATATGCTACAGAAAAGTAGAGGAACAATAACAGAGCAAGTCATGAAAAAGATCAAAGACTAAATCTTTCCCTTTAGAAATAACAGTTCATCTCGGTAGCATGTTGAAAATTGCCAAAAGTATTTTATGTGCTCCCGTGGGGTAAATTTCATAGGCTTTCAAGATTTTAAAAGGTTGAGGCTAAAAGATTTCTTATAATACCAATTCCCATTGCAACTTAAATGAGATATTTTGTCCGAGTTGTTCCATAGTGCAATTCTGTTTCAAAATTTTCTAGGTAAGTACATGAATCTGTGGTAGATTAGGAATGGAGATCCACAAAGAAGGAGACGTGATGTGAAGACCCTGTCAGCATGTATTCTAGCCGTGTACTCAGATATATTGCCTTTGATGAACTACTCACAGCAATGGGATAAAATCAGTCATTTCTGTGTCTTTCCCTTGGAGAATGTTTTCTTTGTGTTGCAAATGCCCCTCAAGTGCCATTTGTAAATATGGAACCAATATCCAGCCTGGAGCAACCTACAAGAGCCTAAAGGTTTACAGAAAAATGTTACTACTGAGGACACGAATACAGTTTTAACTCCAGTGGCATGACTGGTGGTGTGATAGCGAACCTTACAAAGCCAATCCCGTGGGGCAATGCGGAATCTTCTGGGTTTACTTTCTATACATTCAGGAACTGTAATGAAAACAATGTAAACTTCTTTGAATACACATATCCACTTCTAATTGGTGAACTTTTCCTATGCTTTTCTTCACATGAAGGCATTAAATTAAGGAATAGAACAAAATCTTGCTGATTTTATAATATTTACATTCATTACAAAGCACTTAAACTGGTATTTACAATGATCTTAGATTTTTTCACTCTATTGCCTGTCATGTAATATTGCAGCGTAGCAGTTTAGCATCACTTTTGCTTTAAGAACAGTGTTTAAAATAATGAATCCAGAAAATCATAGAAGCTTTTTTTTTTTCTACTTGAACTATGCTAACAAGTGTTACTCTTGTCTCTGCTGTCTGAGTGGTTCTATCTTTTGGAGGCAGGATAAAATTCATGCCATAGATCTTTGTGTTTTGTGAAGAATACCCTGTAAACAAAGTTCTCCGAGTTGCTTTTGACCCATAATGAACCCTTCTTCCATGGTGCTTGGCCTCCTGTCTCAATAAACCACTTCTGAGAACGTTATCTGCTCTCAGTAGCACTCAGTTTTCTAAGACTACAGATTCCTAGATCAGTCAAGACAACAACAAAAAAAGTCTGGTTTTAAGTAAATTTTGTCTTTTGTGTACATCTTGGATAAAAAAAACAAACCTGGTCCCATATGTGACACTGTTGCTTTCTAGTATTTCTTCCACATACATCCACATTGCCTCCTTTTGGTGACTTCCCTTTTTAAAAGGTACAGGAAGTGCTGTAAAAGTGCATTTCCTTAGGGGGCTGTGGCTGAGAGAGGAGAAATCACCAGATCCATCGTGAAAAACCTCCTATGCCTGTTGCTGTTGAAAAAGTTTTGAAAATAGCACTATACCAATTCGGGAAAGGGAAAAAAAATATACAGTTCTACCAAAAATGTATTCACTTTTACTTGAAAAACTTTCTGCTGTCTCCCAAAGTGGAAATAATGTGGTCCAAAGCCAGGCGTTGTGCACATGGAACAGCGCTCATCTCGTCTTAGGGGACTGGGTTTAAGACATTTGTCAGTTCACAAGTATTTGTAACTTTTAGGGACCCACGGGGAAGAAAGGAGCAACGGGTCAGGCAGGCAAACCTGGAATTCCTGTAAGTAACAAAATTCTACAGTCTGTCTTCAGGTTATAAAACAAAGAAAATAATAACTAATAAAAAGAGAGTCGAGGCATGCCAGTGATAGCCGAAAGTCTTGCACTCACTCTAAAGAATCTTCTTATTTCCCAGGAACTGTAAATAACCCCAGGAAAAAGAAAAATAATTTTTGAAACTGTGTTAAATTATACTCAGCACATGGAAGTGAAGTGCAGCTAATGTAATAAGGTCCTTCCCACTTGAAAAGTTACTTAATTAGATCATTTCTGCATGTGGTTTGTAGTCCCCGCGCAAGTCAGCACATTATATCGCCCAGAGCTGTACTACTGTTCACTCCTGGCTCCCAGCAGTTCTTTGAACAGCCACAGCCACCAGAAGCCTGAATGACTATGTCCGTGATGGATATGTCTGGCAGATCCCCTGAGGTTTACTTTTTCCTCTTGCTTTTGCCCTGAGCTACAATTTTTAACATTCTTTCTTGAGTTAGTGTAGAGAAGCTATCTTACATTCCTTTCTTCCCAAGGGAGAAGAAAGAGCAGGAAGCAGTAGGTGTTCTGTAAACATAACCAAGAACAAAATGCATCACGGCTATTTTGGTTGCCTAATAAATAGTACCACACAAACACATGCTCTAAACAACTTTTACTGCTTCACATCAAAACATTGTCAGTAACCAGAGAAATGCAGCTGCTTCCCAGAGCTTGTACCTGCTGGGCAGAGTGCAAGAAGAGCCTTTTAAGGGGAGGAAATGTGTATCTTCTCTAAATACTTGGCTCTTTCTTCTGGAGGACTGCAGAGAGTCTCATCATTCATCAGCCAAAGGAAAAGAGGGGAAAACCAAAACATACAGAGAAATGAGGAGGAGGGAGAAGACAGTAAAACTAGAACTGGAGGATGTTTCAAAGTGCAAGATACTTTAGCAACCAGAAGTTAGGATATAAGAAGTGTGCTGTAATTTTGTCAGCTGTAATTTTGATACGTTCAAACTTGAACAACATGAATTTGCAAATGTACCTTACAGAGTATCTAGTAAAATGAAGACTGAAAAGTTAGATGGGTTTTTTTTTTTACAGGGATAAATAGATGAATTTTATCAGGTTTCCTTGCTTCAGTTTAAGAATCAATACTCGCAGCCATCTGTCTTCCAGGCCTGGTACACAGAGGCTGACCCTCATGGTTTCAGGTGAAGTTGCTCAGATCCCACAACGCAGCAAGTCTAAGGTTAAGCCAATAGTATTTTAAACCAAACATCCTCACTCAGAGCTCCCTCTGCAAGTGTTCATTCATGTCCCTGGGTCTGTTATTACATAGGGTTTAGGAAATAACTGTGACTGAAATCTAGTTCTATGATGATGAAGATGAAAAGAGCCAACAGTTCTATATTTTATTTGAATTTGTTTCAAGGGAAAACTGGGGCCACCAGGGCAGATAGGAGGAGTCGGGTACCCTGGACCAGAAGGCATTCCTGGAAACCCTGGCAAGCCTGGGCTGTCAGGAAAGCCTGGCCCTAAGGTAAATTGCTTTCCACATTGCCTCTTGTTATGTCATTTTGCATTACAAATTTTCTAAGCTTTGGGTATTTAAACAGAAGGAACTGTTCTCAGTTCCTTGAGCATCTTGAAAATTAGACCAATTCTCTGTCGGGTTTTTTTTTTACTTTCTCTTTTGCCTTTGATGTTCTGGCCAGGATGTTATGTTAGCACAAGAGAAGTGTTCTCCGAGAACTATTTCATTAGCACATGTTAGTAGTAACTACAGCTAAGTGAGAATGCTTCCTTAATCAGAGATGCTTCACAGTTCTGTTCCCCAGAAATGAGCCATGAACCCCAAATGAGATTGTTTCCCCTCAGGCTCTGAGATGATCCCACATTTTCCCTACTGTCTTGGAGTTTGTAACCTACATCTCTCCCAAAGCAACTCTTAAGCTTTGCCCAAAACCAGTGAAAACGAGTCAAGTATCTGAGGTACCTGGAAGCATTCTTGGAAACAGGTTTTTTGTCTGTTCATTACTACGGGCCAAGGGTGGTGACCTGCTGCTTTTGGGAGCAGTGACACATCTTGTCTCTTATTTGCTCCAGAAAGGAGGGAGATAATTCCTTTAGTTGTTCTCATTGCTGAAAGTCTGATCGCTTTGATTTCAAGTATGGTATTTCTCAGTAGATGTTCTAGTTAGATGGACCAATAACTGTTATAAAAGGATGCCAAGTTAGATTTGGTCTCAGGAATTAATCAAGGCGCTGAAATGAGGCACAGGTACAAGTATAAAATTTCCCATCTGGTTGAACAAAGAGAATATTAATCAAGTGACCCGTAGGGGGCAGATGGACCCTGTGCGAGCCTCTCCAGTTTCAGATCATCTCCCACTGAACCTCTTCCAAGTACTTAAGTCTTTGGAGTCAGGTGAAGGAGTATCACCCCAAAGAATTCTTACATTTTTTGCCTTTCCATCTCAAATATGATCTTTCATATTAAAACAAAACTAAAGCAAAACAAAAGCCAACCAACAACACAAAAAAAAACCAACAAAAAAAACCAACAAAACCCCAAACCCTCCACCAAAAAAAACCCAAAAAAACCTCCAACCAAAAAACCTTCCGTTACTCCATATTAACAATATATAGTAGCATTACAAATTGCAATAGAGAGGCTTGTAACTAACTGATTTTTACCACAACACATAGAAAGAGCAAGAAGTT
>JAAGNO010025749.1:0-14288 GCA_033439905.1 Ceryle rudis
GGATACAAAATGAATATTTATAGATATTTAAAATTTTTAGAATGTTCAGAAATATGTGTTTTTTTTTTTTTTTCTCCTCAGCACAATTGCATTTTTATAGTGTTTTCAATACTAAAGCATTTTTGCTCTTCTTTGGCATTCATCTTGCTCTGTTGTTGTTTTTTTCATGTATCTGTTTGACTAGACCTTTTAATAGTTCAAGTCAAAGACTCCTAAACAAAGCAGAAAGGCTTCTCATCTCACAGGCACTCCAGGAGGTAATAAGGTCAAAGGGATATTGAGGTTCCTTTTTTCTTTTTCTTACAAAAGCATTTATTTATTCTTATGAAAATCTCCACATATTTCCATAAATGGCCATGGAAACCTGCAGTTCTCAAAACCGTAGCATGTACATAGTAAATATAGACTAGGTTCAGTATTGAGAAAACTGAACTCCAGATGCCTAAATTCAACTAGTTTATTAACAGCAGATGGTGATTACTTTAAATTAATTGTTTCTTTTTCAAACATGTGGAGTTTGGAGTTGGTTTTTTTTCCTAATTTATGGGCAGGATTTTTCTGACCTCAGCTTAGCTCTCTGAAAATGAGATATCTCATGTAATGTAGCCTTGCAAGTTCACTTTTACATTTTCAGCACAAAAGGATGCAGCAGATTGTGGTCTGGAGATGGCTGTGGCTCTGTACTGAAGGTGTGTGGACAAGTAGCTGCAAGGAAACGCTTAACTTTTCAACAGCCAAAGTGAGGTAACATGAGTCCTGGTGAGAGCTCTGATCCAGAATTAATGTTCTTAGGGATTTTAAATAGTCTATTGATTTTAATGAATAGTCTAGTTTCTAAACAGTATTCTGACCTGGTTTTAACTGACTTGTTTGTTTGCTTGTTTTTATGATATACGATACCACAAATGTAATAAACAGTTAAAGCTATACTAACTACTTTATGATAAACAGTCCAATATCAGTAGAACTGCTTTTTAGATTGAACAACACATCACATTCTAGCTAAACCTAAGTGAAATGCATTATGGGTGCAGCATCTCAAGAATAAGGTTCTTCATCTATTAAGGTATTTATTAATATTAATTTTGACAACTGTATTAAGTATATATAGCTTGTACTTTATAGTGTATTGCACATGGTTATATAACATAATTAGCTAATATAGTTATGAATATAAGCATTAACATGCATATATCTCATGCAGGCAGAGATACATGACTTACCGGTTACTGCAAGATTACAAAACATTCACCAAAATCAATTTCACTTCCATGTATCCATGGAAAAGTTCACATGAGGACTCAGTGAGCCTGAACTGAGGAGTCATACTGCAGAGGTAAACAGCAGAGTTTCACAGCCCTACATGCAACTGCCATGCTCATCAAGGCAGAAGGCATCAGGTTAGGAAAGGAGTGAAAGAAACTCACCCTTACAGCCAGCGCAGACTGTGCAAGGCAAGCAGCCAGGGACCTTTGCAGTTGGCTGAGGTGATGAACAGACCTCTTGTTGCTACAACCTTTTATAGAAACTTTTTCTTTTTTCAGACATGTCATTGTGTCCTAATTAAGAAAATAAGCCAAAATCACTATGCAGCAGAAGGGGATTTGGACTAGAGGAACACTGGAAGCTCCTATGTGATCTTTCATATCTGTGACTTTGTTTACCATCTTCCACCACTCCTTTGGGCGCAATGATGGTTGGGCTGGGGGAAAGAAAGAGATCACCCAGTAGAGCTGCTTCTGAATGAATGCTGCCCTCTTATCTGGCCACAACCGCTCATCACATCAACATAAAAAGGAGGCAAACCAGGCAGAAGCAGGGACATCTCTGCACTGCAGCAGAGATACAGTGAAAGGCACAGAGGAGAGGACTTAGCCTGTAATCTGTCTCCATTGTCATTGCCATTAATCAATCCATGCTTAATGCCATTTCTTTCGATTCACTAACTCTGTGCTGCCAAATTAGTATAACCCTGGTCTCCAGACAGACATTGTCTGTCTCCTGACTTCACCTCCTTCCTGCCATCTATTCTTCCCCTGCCCCCCTCTTGCCTCCAAAAAGCCATGTGGCATGATTTCATGGAAAGCCAAATATTTTATATAAGAATTTAAAGCATTGGTCTGGACATCAAACTGGAGGCTCCTTCGGGAATGTAACACATCTTCTTTTGTGACCATCATCCCAAAATCACCTTTGGCCTTATGCTGTCATGAGCCTGAGGCACTGGCCATCACGCTATTAGTCACCCCAGCCTGTTTGAAAAGATCGGAAATTTCCCATTTAAAAAAATTGTTCTACTGAAATAGAAATGCTCTCAAAGGAAAGAGTGATTTTTTGCCAAAATTTTCCATTGAGAAAGCTGAAATGCCTACTCAAATGTACCACAAAGTTTTCTGGGGAGCCCATTGAAGAAAATGATTCATGGGGTTCTAGTTTGGCCAGGATACATGTCTTGAAAGGAGAATGACTGAGCAGGAATACAGCTTCTATGAAGATGATAGCAAGGAGCAAATGGCTCTGTGATGAAAAGTTTTGTTCTCATTTTTTTTTCAGAATCTAGAAGCCTTTAAAATATTGATTTTTTTTTTTTTTTTTAGCTTGTGGTAAATACAATACATAGCAATATAATGGGTTTTTTTCTTAAAGATAGAGATTTTAATTTTTTAAAAAATCAGTTCTAATTCAAAACCAGAAATCACAACCTCACAATTTTCCATCATATGCAGATTGTTTCATCTATATACTGTAGAGCATGACTTCTCTATCTATTGATGATATTCATAAATATTTGCTTTGTACTATAATGTTCCATTTACTGTAAAGCTGCGTTGCACTCAAGCTGCAGAGACACGATAGCATTATATGTGGAAGTACCAGGATGTGCCATCTCTGTTTGTAATGACACTTCAATAATTGCTTGTCATATTAAATCAAGGAGTCTAAAGTGGTGATGGGGCTGTTACTGTAGGTAGAGAGAGGGAACATTTATTTACAGAAGAGTAGAAAATGACTGACCATAATGAACTCGTGTTGTGGTTTAACCCCAGGTGGCAACTAAGCCCCACACAGCCACTCCTCCCTGGTGGAATGGGGGAGAGAATCAGAGGATTAAAAATGAGAAAACACATGGGTTGAGATAAGGACAGTTCAATAGGTAAAGCAAAAGCCACACACAGAGGCAAAGCCAAACAAGGTATTCATTCACCATTTCCCACGAGCAGGCAGGTGTTCAGCCATCTCCAGGACAGCAGGGCTCCATCATGTGTAAGAGTGACTTGGGGAGACAAATGCCATCACTCTGAATGTCCCGCCCTTCCTTTTTTTTCCCCCCATGATGTCATATGATCTGTAATATCCCTCCAGTCAGTTGGGGTCAGCTGTACCAGATGTGTCTCCTCTCAACTTCTTGTGCACCCCCAGCCTGCTTGCTGGTGGGGTGCTGGGAGGAGCAGAAAAGGCCTCGACTCTGTACGCACTGCTCAGCAATAACTAAAACATCCCTGTGTTAGCCACACTGTTTTCAGCACAAATCCAAAACACAGCCCCATACCAGCTACTGTGAAGAAAACTAACTCTGTTCCAGCCAAACCAGCACAACCAGTCAGATATACAAGCAGTCCTCGAAGTCCACTATGTGCTGCTGTAACGCAATCTATACAACTGCCAAGATACATACTCAAGACCAAGTGAGCAAGTACTGATGAAAGTGAATAGTTTGTTATATTGAAAAGATAAGTATGTCTGGTCTTAAAGTATTACCTTTTTATTTATTTAGCTCATATATTATTCTTTTTCCCTAAAGCTACCAAAAAAAAAAAACAAAACACCCAAACATCGACTTTTCTCTTTTCAGTTTTTGCTTTCAAAACAAATTGGTGATAATTTCTTACCGGCTTGTAGAAAATGTCATCTTTGTTTTCAAGCCTAATCTAACAGATCTGATCCTTTTCTTTCATTAGAGAGTAATCCAATATACAACATATTGGAATTAAATTTGCAGCTACTGATGGAAGATCTAAGAAGAGCTTAAGAAAATCATTCAGTCATCGTAGAGGGCTCTTCTTCTTTCAAGAAAAGATAGCCATTGTTTTAAATTATATAAATATCTTTCTTCAAAAAAGCAAATGGAATTAAATTTCTCTGGTGTAATTTCAGGATGTCATAAGGACATGAAACCCTAACAATGCTAGAGTAATTAAACAAAAAGCACAAATAAATAAAAGCAAAACTTGCCTGTACTCCCACATTTACTAGAAAATGATTGTACAGTAGTGAGATACAATAAATAAATTTCAGGTTAATCAGTGTTCCTCTGTTCATTTGCCTGCTAAGACATAGAAAAAGAATTGAAGAATTTAGTAGTAGAATAGAACTATGCTTTAAGAACACTGAAACTCATGGAAACTTTTACATCCTTGAAGGTGCACTGTCAAACCCATACTGTGAGGATAAGAAAATAGGGAAACCTCCTAAGTAGAAGACTTAGAAAAGACGAAAGTTAATCTTTGCAAATAACAGTAACAGTGCCAGGAAGAAAATTCCTTTAGAAGTCTACATGGAGGTGAGATGACAGGTGACTTTCACACAGGTAAAAGACATCTTCGTCTGAAATTATAGCTTTCAGCAAAATTTGCAAAAGTATACAGAGAAAGCACAGCAGAGCTTCAGATCACCTTCCAGCTTTCCTGTTAGGTATCTATAACAAAATGTTTTTCTTGACAAACAAGCTGCTTTTCTGACATGAATTGAGGACCTACTACTTATTTGTCACCATGTTAACTCTTCCAAAATCTCACTCTTAGGAGATTATGGCTTTTGTTCCCTACCCAGCTTAGTTAGTTGGTTTTGTACCACCTAGTTCTTGTTGCCCTGTGGCTAGGCCATGAGTTGCCGTCCCTATATAGTTCACTGACCAGCAGCAGGAGGAGGGAGGTCTTTTCTCCAAAGCAATCCCATCAGGATAGAGAAGAGAAGAAAACTCAGCAGGAAGGAGAGGAATATAAATGATCATTCCCTGTTTTAGTTTTATTTGTTTGTTATTTTTTTCCATTTATCTCCCATGTCTATCTCTATAATGGGTTCTGGTTCAATTTTGCACTCCAGTGTTTTATCTCTGACTGCTTGGCATACATCAGTCACAGGCTTGCAACCTCCAGGGTTGTACTCAGTAACTCTCGAGATTGCTTAGTGGAAAAGAAGTTGTTTTCTGAAGCAAGAAAACCTCTACGTAAGCACATGTCTATGGAGGAGGAGGTTGAAGGCAAATGCCTCAGTTCCCCCAGTGAGGTGACACTCGCTTGTGTCTTACTTTCTTCACCTGTAAATTGGAGATAAGAATTTGGTGTGGAGGGTTAATCATAAATGTTTAATTAATCCTGTTCATTATTCCCCTGTCAAATAGTGTTGTTTCTAATTACAACCTTTTATTTTTTCTTATTCTTTTTTAGACTTTTTTTTTTTTTTTTTTTTTTTTTGCATGTGTTTATTGACTGTTGACAGCATCCAACTTGCCTGCTTTTAGGAACACGTTGCTTCAAGTCAGCATCTGCTAAGTGTTTCATTTTTAGCTCAAGAACATATCACTCTTCAGACGCAAACAAGTGATACCCCAACATCTGAATCTATTTGTGGAAAAGCATGTTGTGAAATGAAGCTCCAAGAACATCTTTCACAGGGCTTATTAAAAACCACACTGGTTTGGGATTTTTTCTTTCTTTCTTTCCCTTAAAATCACTCCTGAAGACTACTGTTGTTCCTCCAGGTCAGCGGGACGCTTGGTAAGTATCTCTGCTCATCTCCACCCTGATTAAACAATATCTACTTCCATGCACACGTACGTTAATATCCCTTCCTCCTTGCTGTTTCGGTTTTATATCTTTATCAGATTTCTGAAGACTAATTTCAATAAATGTTAGAAGTTATTCCTTGACCATGCCTAAATGAATTACAGCCTGATAATATGTGGCAAGTCCAGCTAAGCACGTTGTGTATGAGCAGGAGAGAGTGAAGCTCCTTCTGCTGGCCTCATTGTTGTTCACCATGTTAGCTTTGAAAGGTTTCTCTTCTGACCTTAGCAGCCATGCTGCTGGCACACATCTGGCTGCTTAAAATAGACTGAAGCAAATTTATATGCAATTTTTAAAAAAAAAAGAGCAGAAGAAAAATAGGTATCAGGATAAAGCAAATGGAAATGCTACTACAATTCTGATTTCTCTGTTTCAGTCACTCATTAGTCTTTTCTGGCCAGGTATTTTTAGGTTGAGACCAGAGTCTCCACCTAACAAGTTGACAGGGATTTAGAAGATCTGGTTTCTACCTCATAGGTTGTGCTCCATGTTCTTAGGTAACTTTAGTTGTCGTGTAACTGCGGAGTCTAGGGAATTCCACACACAAAATGAAGACAAAAACTATGTCCCCAAGTGGCAGAATATAAACATATCAATGAACAAGTGATATCCAGATACTGAGGAATACGCAGGTCTATGGCAGCATTGCCTTCTGACTAATCAAGACTTGTCTACTCATGTCAGCAGGTGAAGACCATGTGCCTCTATTGCATTTTTTTTGGCAAAAGACATAGGAGAAAATGCCTTAATTCAAGACCAGGACTTTCCAAATGCAGGAGCAGAGTCCAGCCTGTGTCTTGTCATGTTGACCAAGAAAAGACTTCAGAAGGTCTGCTCCATGTTGCTGTGTTCTACTGCCCATCAATTACTCTTTCTTACCTTACTTTTTCTTACCTTAACCCACTGATCAAATGAGTCACAGATAATGTGAGATAAACAATTTCCAACCCTCATCACCACAGAAGACAGCCTGAATCACATAATTCATGGGTTCTGCTGTGATGTCTGCCTTTGTATGACCCCTTGTTATGCCTGAAACTTGGACAAAGTCACTCAGGCTTTAAGGAAACATATAAAGGGAAGGAAACTGTGGTGGTAAAGAATTCTTACATTTTTAGGTAGAACTTCCCACACAGGATTATATAATTTTTTCTGATAGCTAAGGCAAGGATATAAGCACCTTTTCAGTTCTTTGTTCCTGAACTGTTTGACAAGGGAACTGAATCAGTTCTAGCAACAGGAGTTTAAGATAAAAATAGAAAGTATTTTCTCTAGCTGTAACTCTGAGATGCTGAGGCATTTTCCCAACATTGAAAATAGGATTTCTGTTAATGACACATAACTTGTGTCTACCTTGCTCCTTCTCCCTTTAGAGATGATTTAGAAAAAGTGCTCAGGTAGATGAAATTTCCAGCAGAGATTCAATCTGCAAAACACTTAATGGTGAAATGGGTATGTTCTCCCTGTGCATACATCTACCTGTCCATAGGCAGTCACCTATAGATCAATTGATCTTTCTGCTTCCCACCATGAATCCCCAGATAACTGCTGTGAGATTCCTAAACCCACTACCCTAGTGTGGAAGGATGAAACATAGAACATGTAAAATTTATCTGTTAATGGCATATTTTAACCCCGTAGAAAGATGGGAAAGAAAATACCAACTAAAAATGTGTAGCTCATTAAAAGTCTGGAAAATGAGGCAAACTATTTTGCTATCTAGGGTTGACATTAATTAAGTGATGATACAGAAAACTGCTTTTTCTTTCCTGGATATTTATCTTTATACACGTGGATGGATAGATATTACAGTCAGCTCCTTGGGGATACTGCATGGAAGGAATCAACCCAATTCTTGCACAGTTTGTCCATGTTTCTTGCTATATCCTATTAAAACAAGAGAAAAAACATCTGTCTGGCTTTTAATTGACTTGGATCACTTCATGTGTATGTAGATGCAAGTTTTGTTTCCTAACATCAGGTCAAGTCTGTAAGTACATTAATCCATCACATCTCTTAAAAATATCTCTCAGCCTTTGTTCTTCTCACTGTGCTGCTGATTAATTTCAATTTACATAATCCAAGATGGTGAAACATTTAGCAGATACAGGTGGCACATCGTTGTTATTAATTCCGTCAAGGCTAATTGGATTGATGTTGCATTCTAATATTGTCTTGAATTTGTCAGCTTCTTTCAACTCCAGATAAATAAGTAGATGGATTGGATGGCAGTGCAGGTAATGAAATAGCTTTTCAAGCCATGTCTCCAAGCACTTTTTTATCCTACCAATATTAAAATCTAAAAGGAAATATTTATTTTCCTTTCTTTTTTGTCTTTCTGCTTCTGTTGTTTTTAAAGTAGGTTTTTGCCTTTTTAGATTCTTAGAAACATAGAAGCTGGAAATGCCTTACAGTCCAATGTTTCAAAGCAAAGTTATTTCTTATGTACTGATAATATATAACAGAACCCCTCTCCAACCTTTACCATTCTCCCAGTTGTTATTCATTTAGCACTCTGTAAAAAGATGTCATTTTTATTTTACACTTCTGTATGGATAGTCAAAGATCCAATTCAACACAGCGTATGAACACAAGCTTATTTCACCTCTTCGAGCACAAGTACATTGAAGACACTTAACTTTAAGAATATACTTAAGTCTCACACAGTACTTTGTTACACAGGGACCAGAGTACAAAAAAAAATTTAAAAAGAAGACTTACCAACAGAAAGGTTTTTGAAAATGTTTCTCTGGACATATATACACCTCAGTTTCCTTTTATATTAAGGAGAGTGAAAAATAAGGGGAAAATTTTTCTATTTAGAAATTCAGAAGGTAAGGCTCAGGCTACTTGAATGCTTTTTTTTTCCAATGGGCATTGTGCACAGTTGTCAGATGAGAAGGTTTGATTTTCTTTGTTTACTTACTATTATCACAGCAGTTATTTATTTTGCTTCTGTAAAGTTTTCTCAAAGGGCACAAAAGCATAAGGGGTTTTTTTACTACTTATAAAGACAATGCTGGAAGGTAAAGACTGGAAACCAATTACCATCCCTGAGCCAGAACAACCATACATTGACAACAACAAAGTCTGTCTTTAAATCACCTAACCTGTCATTCATAATTGTGAGTAAAGTACATCCTTCTTAGTTTCAATAAAGAGAGAGATTGAAAAAAAAAATAATAAGAGAAATCAAGGAATACCAGCTTTCCAAAGAAGAAACAAGGTAGGCCCAAGACATGGATGTCAGACAAGAACCTAAGTCACCTGGACTCCAAATAAGCACTGAACCCAAAAGCCCTTTTGTTGTAAGCCATTTCATATCCATTTTTCATTCAGTTATCTGGTTTGGTGGGATACAAAATACAATGAGAACATGTTAATACATTTTGAGATGTAAGAATCAATTCCTCCATAAAAGTGTGTGTTTCAGTTGAAGGAGGAAATGGAGTGCTGTGTGTTGCCTTTGATAGAAGGGTTGCCAGCACTTGAAGATTTTATCAAAATTTGCCCAAGTATATTACGTCTGCCCCAATTAATCCATTTGCAATGGTTGATATTTTACAGTAATATGCCATGGGAATGGAAATAATTGGTTTTCTCCTCCTTGCTTATTTTACTTTCTCTTAAGGATCCTGAGAAAGCAGGCCTTTTGAATGTCCTTTGTCAGGTGGATGCACTTCTTGCATGACTAGGTCAATTCCAGACTTCCAAAGACATCATCCTTCTTCTGAAGGCAGAAGAAACACATTACCAAGGAATAACTCACAAATCTGAAGAAGGAGCTTTGTTTCTATTGTTTATATCTGCCACAGCAATATTTGGAACGGGCAAAGATTCCTCAGTACCCCAGGTTAGTCCAAGTAGCTATTGCCCCAGTGACAAGCAATGCGAGTTACTATTTATTTTTGCACCTCCTTCTGTTAGGTTGAAGCTTGTATCCAACATCTGGCTCCAAGTTAGGAAAGTTAAGGCCAGTGTCCTGCTGTACATGGACAGATTTTAAATGAAAAAAGGAGACTTATATCTGTAATATCCTCTCAAGGCATCCAAGAAAGCCAGCAGATCATAACTTCTGCCCTTGCATGAGTTTTTGACTCAAGAGAAGCTTTTGTCCACTCAGGGACAAGATTTTATCAATCAGGTGTTTAGAAAAGTCTTGCATTTTAGAGAGTCACTGTCTCTTTTTTCCCCACCAAGCATGTAATTCATGAAAGAGAAACACAAAATGATGAAGTAACCTTGAAAGTTTTCCAGAATTTGATTAAAAATCCTACCTACAGCATTCTGAGGAGTGTGACAAAGCCATAAAATCTCGATTGATCAAAATATGGGAGTTTATATTGTAACACTTTATGTAACCATTTTTTAAATTTGTTTTTTTCAAGTGGGAATCACAAACTCTAGTGATTCAGAAAGATGAGGTGCTCCCTTTGACAAAAAGTCCATGTGACACAAGAGGTGGGCCCATGTTTGATTTCAGCAACGGAGAACATGACCACCCACAGGTTTGTCTTATTTGGCACACTAACAGAAATCACAAGAATGAGTCAATTAAGGTGTTGCCATTAACACTTATGCAGGCTGCCTGTCTTTGTACCATCACTGCCTCACGTACTGTTGTACTAGCCCATCTAAATCCTTCCAAAGAAGTGTGAGGTGATTACATTTGAACCTGTATTGCTGTTTTAATTTCCACATAACATGAATTTATTTAATTTCCAAATTCCTTATTTTTGCACATTGTGGTGGGGTGTGCATTCTTTCACTGGTTCTTCTAATAAACATAATTTTCCCCTCTTCAGGTCTTTGAATTTTGCTCATGCTGGCAGTTCTGAAGGGAAAACAGTTGTTAAAAACATTAGTTGGTCTCAAGATGCATGAAATCCCAAAGGACTTTGACCTAATGTATTTATTTTAAAGGCATAAGGGACCAAATGAGTCTGAGATAATTGAAACATAGAATCTATGATAAATGCTCGGCACTTAAGAGCATGTCCCAAATATTTTGCTTGTGCCTTCAGTGATATTCTAGGCAATGCTCATTCCAGTGCATCTTTTCTTCCAGCTCTTTCAATCTACTTATAAAGATTATTTTATGATGGGGTTTGACTTTTTTCCTTTTTGTGGCATCAGATCCCTCTCTTTAACCACCTTCCTTAACTTAATCTATTCAAACCCCAGCAATTATATCCACATTTTATTCAGAATGAAACATTTATCCTCCTGCAAAATTAAATAAAAATAAAAACTAGAGCTGCTTTATAACTGCAGGCACCTCCTCCTTTTTTTGTTTAGTTTGTTTGTTTTTTGGGGGGTTTTTGTTTGGTTGGTTTTTTGTTTTGTTTTGTTTTGGTTTGTTTGTTTGCTTGTTTTTGGTGGGTTAGTTTTGGTGTTTTGGTAGGTTGGGGTTTTTTTGTGTGTTTGTTTTTGTTTGTTTGTTTTGTTCTGTTTTGGTTTGTCTTTTTGGTTTGTGTTTGTGGTGAGGTTAATGCTTCCACTTGCTTCTTACTTCTTAAATTGCTGTGATTTTTTTAACCCCTAATTTAAGTTCTCTTTATACCAACTGTTCTTTAGCATAACATACAAGGGTAGCAGGGCTCACGTGAACATGAGTTTTGACAGCTGGGGTATTTGCCGCGCAGCGTAATGCAGGGCTTGAAGGGGTAGTTATTTAGCACTAGCCAAGAGCCCCTTCCACTAGTCATCTACAACGAAATCTGCTCCTGTGACATCACAGTGTGACAAATCATTACCAATCATGGTTTATGATAAATTCGCCTGGCTGCTAAACCAGAGCAGTGTAGAAGCAGTTTCCTAACATGTCAGCTTTTCTTGTTGTAGGAGTAGAAAGCACTTCAAGCAACCAAATGCAATCTGCTCTGGCAGTCAATTCCCACCACCCATTTTCGTTCCATATCATTCTGGCTTACCACAGTGCTTATTTGCTTCTGACCTCAAACAAGGATCATAAGTCTTCTTCCTCCTCAAATCTTTCTGCTTCTGTTTTTTTCAGTTTTGATCCATTAGTACTGATATTTTAAACCCAGCCTTTTGTGATGTTGGAATATTGAGCAACTGTGTCTGTGAAAGGAAATTTACCTAGCCTGGATTAAATACACACCAGATATTACTCACTACAAGCCTAATTCTGCTCACAGTGACAGAACTGGTTGCCAAAAAATTGAAGCCCAGCCCTTCAGACCCAGGGATGCCGTCCTTGTACATCAGCCTAAGTAAAGAGAACAGCTTTTCTTGTCATCTGGGCTACTTCTCTGCCCTTTTTTTGGGTCTTCCAGCACTCATAACTGAGGGAAGAGTGGGAAATCGGTGTCTACTGGGAGAAACAAAAAAAGCAATGGAAATGCCTCTATGATGGTGTCCATGCTAGCTTTGCTATCCTGGGGTGATACAGCTGTGCAACATCTTTTGTATTAGGTAGGATGACAATGCATGCCATTTACTGTAAACAGTGTAATTTTGACATTGTGTTTGGGTTCACTGACTTGTGCAGACTGGCAGGTTGGATAATTCCTTGTCCTGGGCACTCTGCTCCTTCTGAGTAATAACTACATTATTGCAAACACAGTCCTTCTCACATGGAGATAGGCACCATGATATTCCCCATCTGTGCTTGTCATCTCTGCTGAACCAGTTCCTAAAAGAGGATCTACTCTTCAGAACAATGATAAAGATAGGAGTTATTGGAAACTTGTCTATCATCTCTGTTTTATCAATTACAGAAGGCAAGAGGATATTTTCTTGTAAAGTGCTTAATAAAACACTTACGTGGCTTCACCTTCTGCAAATCAGGATGGACACAGTAACAGTAATGCTGAGGCCTTGAGTTGATTGAGGATATCCATATAAATTCACACAGTCCTCTCAAGTTTATATGCTAGGAGTCTACCTAAAATGGATATTTAACACATTATCTGAATCCATTGCTCTATCTTAATTTATTTGTTTAGTACTTCAGTAGTTCCCTTGGAAAATTGCATGTTTAATGTCCCCTGCTTGATTCTACTTATACAGGACAGAAAATCTGACACAAACACCAGCTTCGGTTCATCAGTTCACACTAAGAAGACATGAGTTTTCCACCCTGGAGATTGTTTCTGCCACAGCTGCTCCATCTGTTCTCATTCCTCACCCTAAAACCAGCTGTGGAGGAACTGTCATATGCAGCATTTCACTGGCACTGCCTTCCAGCAGCTGAAAGATTTTGGGGACAGAGACAGCTTCTGCTGGAAACCTTTCTAAACTGAAATCTTTGTAAAGTCAAGGCTGAAATCTGCTGCCCTGGAGCAAATCCCCTGATAGTGTCTTGATTTATGGAAAAAATGTCATCAGATTTTGCATTTAGGAGAGAATTAATTTGCTGCCTGGGTTAAGTGATAAAAGGATCCTCAAGGGGGAAGCTGCAGCAGGCAATAATAACAACAACAAACCTTTATAAAGAATCCTTAGGCCTTCTTTTGATTAGCTTTGGAGACACAGTTATACAAAACTGTTACTTTGCATGTAGACAGAGTATCCTGCCATAGTGAAGCACAGTATGCTAAGGAGCTCATGTCACTGTATATAGTACTTTTTCTGCTCCAAAATATCTTTAAGATACCCCATGGCTTCATCTATTTACCCCAACCACAAAATAGTAGAACCTCTTCAAGCAGATACGTAAAGCAACTTGTTCAAACAGATAACACCTCTCCTCCTGTGATGTACTTGTTAAGGTAAATGGTTGCTTTCTGTAGTGGAAAAGATTAATTTAAACAAAAGAAAAATACTGTCATGAAATCAAAGGAAAATACAGTTGCTGAAGTGGTGAATGTCTCAGAAAAACAAAACAAAACATAACAAAAACCAACAAACCCCCAAATAAATGAATCTGTAAGTAGACAAATGCTTATAAGAAAACGGATAAGAAAGCTAACCTAAGGACAGTGCATGACAGACATTTTTGTTGATATTGAATGTTTCCAAGGATGGGGCACCTACCACATCTCTGGACAACCTGTGCCAGTGTTTCACCACCCTCATTGTAAAAAATATCTTCCTAATATCTAATATCAATTTACCATGGATCTTCACCTCTGAGCCATTGCTTCCAGAGCCTCTGTGTCTCCCTTTGCACAGGATGATCCCCAAACCAGAAGCTGAGCACTCAGATCACAGGGTGCCGTGTGCTTCAGAAACACGATAGAGAGAGAAATATGTATCAATAATAAGGCAAATAAGAAGATAAATTTCAGCAGGTAAATAACACAGGAATATAGCTCTGCTTAAGTGCATAGATTGAAATGGATTGAATTTTTTATCCTGTTAACCACTGTCTCCACAGTAAGGGATATTCAGATCTCAGAAAAGGCTATTATTATTAAATATCATCTGTATTTTCCATATGGTTTTCTGCATTTATCTTTCAACAAGAGTGAAAAG
>JAAGNO010025749.1:14388-44016 GCA_033439905.1 Ceryle rudis
AAGTTCTGCCTTCTGTTTCCATGAAGCATCTGCAGCAATAAGCCCCAGCAATTAACCTGCTCCACTATTGGCACCATGTTGATAACACCAAAGTGCTATCAAAAGTTGTAGAACAAACTAAAAAGCTTTCATCAGTATTACTTTGATTAGTCTTTAATTAGATAGCTCTTGGACTGGTCAGGATGCTATCTTTCCCGATATTATGCAAGGTCAGACACTGGACCTTGGCATGGTCTCACAATTAGAGAAATTGCTTAATTGCTTAATGGATTAAAGTTCTCCAAAACTGTCAGGGTTTGGATATTGGCATCTGATTTGAAGCTTACTTGCAGTTATAGCAGGTGTAGGTGATCCCATGGCTGGGTTTTATTCAAATTCTTCCTCAGAGGAAGAAAAAATAACAAACAAATAACAAGCTCATGAGGATTTATCTCAATCCATTTGCTTTCATCTTCAGAATACAGGAATTCCCATTTTCACATGATTTCTTTCTTTACATTTCCCATTCCAGATGAAATCTGAAAGCTGGCACCAGGTGTCCTAGCTGAAATCCCCTTGAAACAACCCCACAAAACTCACACTCTACCCAGATTCTTTATCTTCTCTATTCTCCCACTCTTCCTCTTCCCCACTCCTCTTGACCCCTCCTTCTCTCCACTCGTGTCCTCCTAGATAAACAGCTCACCTCAAATTTGTCAGTTTTGCTGCAGCTATACCCAAAGTTAGTGTTTCTGATAGCATTACCTATGTAATCCCAGCCTTATCTATTATTACTGATACTGACATGGTTATCTAGGCAGTCTTGGCCTTGTAAGACCCCAGATGTCCCCAGGGTTGCATTTGTTGTGCCCACATGCAGGATTTTGCACTTGATAGCTTTAAAGCACATGTTTATATGTACTTTACCTACCAATGGATCCAGACCATGTAGCGTGAGTGTCTTATCCTGTTATTTATTTTCCACTTACAAGTCTTTTGGTTAACCACACACTTCATCAGCAATAGGTTTTTAAGACCTTGTTGAAGTCTACAGCCTTGCTGACACCAATGCTAAAATAATCTATACAAGGACAGTAAATAAATCCAAGCACTGGATTAAATGTTTAGCAGAAATACCACAGTGTGAGCTTTTATTCTTTTTAACCTTGAGTGGCCCATAAATCTCTCTCGAGACATGGTTTCCCTTTCTTGTTAGGATGGCCAACCATTTCATGTCCTGTGAATACATATCCCTTTGCACTTGGCTATAAAAACCCTGTCCTTGACTAATGGTTTCCACATTAAGAGATCCTATAGTCTATGCACAAATGATCTACTATTTTGCACCCCATCAGACCAAGCATCATTTCTAAACTATTATCAGCAACAAGGTTGTTGTCCATTAGCAGCACAAAAATTGGATGACATTTGGTAAATAGCACTGGGACCACATTAGAAACCCACCTCTAGTCATAGGGACAGATCCTGGCTTCTCAGCCAAGAGACAAAACAGAAGTCTTCCACCCAAAGCAGAACATGTCAGTGAAGTATTCCCATTTCTTCACTAAGCAGTCTTCATGGCAGAATAAAAATTACTCTTTGCCTTGAGTGTCCCTCTCTCTCTCTCAAAAAAAAGTCTTCTGCTGTTTTGTTTTTTTTCTGTCACAACCAAAAAGGTAAACAGCTTACTAAGAATACATTTCTCTCTCACATTGGGCTGCACAGGCAAAGAGTTGAAGTGTTTTGAAATAGTGTGATTTCAAATCGATGGGATCCATGCACTGGAAAAGCTTCTTAAGCTTTTTCCTAAATAATTCTTACACTGCGTGTCTTTTAAGTGATCACTAGGCCAACCTCATCACCAATACACTGCAGAATTAGAGGGAGGAATAGAGGCAGTTCATTAACAGAAGAGTATTAGCTGAGGCTGGCCCAGCTTTATTGCATGAAGAAAAATAAGAGTTTAGTTTACCAGGTGTGGTGCTTCCTCTCAGAGCTTGAGTTCAGGCAGATAAAATCACATCAGAATAGGCATTAATCAAAGAGATTTTGTGTGAAGCAGAATAATGAGATGGATGGGCTGTTACATGGACATTACTACGGGAGCTGTGAGCTCTGGCGTATGGACCAGACCTGGTTCTTAGGCACAATTACCAACAGTTTTCCAGAGCAAATTTTTGTTTGCATACTGACTTCAGAGACTACTCTATTGGAAGCTGGCAGCAATTTAAAAACTTTCTGCAGAATTGTATTCTGCTTTTTCATTATCTGAAGGCCACTGGCTCACTGCATCCCCAGGCCCATATGGAGAAGGGGTAGAAGAAATTTACATGGGCTCTGTTTTGAGCAGAGATTGATGTCACTTTATGTAGAGAAAAGCAGAAAAGAGATGCAAGTCAGCTGCTAACTGTCACAGGAGGGAAAGGCCCTATCCTATCCTATCCTATCCTATCCTATCCTATCCTATCCTATCCTATCCTCAGTGTGGTGGTGTCTTCAACTTGATGGTGGCAGCAGAAGTGAGTTGTCATATAGGCAGTTTCTGCTGCTGCTTCTGCCACCACATTTGCCTTTCAACACCTCTCGAGAGATAAAGTGCCACAACTTGCCCTCCCTTTTCAGCAGGACACTTAATGCACTAGTCTAAATTCACTCTAAGGGAGGCAGCCTGAGACAAGAAGGGGCACAGAAATCCCTTGAGAGCTGCAGACAGACAAATCTGAGCAACACCGGACCTTCATATTCTCAGAAAATAAATAAATAAATAAATATTACTCTAGCCAAACCATTTCCTTGCGACTCCTTTCACTCACCTCAGAAACAGATTTGCAGCATGATACATTGAAATCAATGCCACGTTGGTATGCATCACTCACTGCTCTGCTTCTACTCAGAAGACTGTCATTTCTGGGCCATAAATATTTCTAGTGAAGAGATAATGCTCTGGGTTTCTGCCCTTTTCATCCAGTGAGGTCACTAAGAGCTACCCTATTTATACTCAATATTTCATCTGCCATCCCTTTTGTTTACTGACCTTGAAACTATTTCACATGAATTCATCAGGAAGGTGTGTCCTTTGCTACTTTGGCATTTACTTACTGTTAATGGGGTAAATGCGTGTTAAGTATTTTTAAATAATCCATCCCCTTTTAATACATTCCTGGATAATAATTTTATTACAGGACTCCCTCTTTCATCTGTGTTATCTGTTTTCCATAGACAGAGGCCCTTCATCAGACCAGATAATTTTATTTGCTGAGAGATGCTTTTGTGCAAAACCTGATGCCTAATTTATGAGATAAGCTGGACTGACAACAAAATGACCTTCTCCCTCTATCTGGTTATTAAATTGTTTGTGATCTAATAAAATGCTGGTAATACACTCCGTTTCAGCAGAGCTTTAATTTCCTACCTGACATTTAGATTAAAAAGAGTATGGATTCAGGGAACAAATTTGTCACGGTCTGAATTAGTCTTGAGCTCAAAAGCTGAGCTCTGCTACCCCCCAAACACCTCTGAGGGAAGAACGGTTTGCAGCCCATGTGTTGGACTCTGAGAAGGCAACAGATGCTGTCATAGAGTCATCAAGGCAGGATTTCCCTCCTCCTCCACCAGAGTGTTACTCACACTCAGCTGCTGGATGTCTAAGCTCAGTAAGGATACATGCGGACACGTGCCATGATGAGATCTGCCCTGGTCTTGCCTGCAACCTTGACCACAGCTATTCATGAGGCTGCATCAAAAGCAAATGAAATTTCTTTGTGTCATATGTTAAAACCAAATATTGACAAATAATTCTGGAGTAGGGCTTCATTTGCCAGTCAGAGGAGAGTAATGCAGGGATTTTCATTCTGCTGTCATTCTCTGGGCACTCTCAGAGATGGAATCATCACATTATCCAACCTCTTTGGTTATGTCAATACAGTCACACAGGCAGATGCTCAAGCCTGTACTCAAAGCCAGACTCAACTACCTTTCTGATGCTCTTCAGCAAACATGAGCTCGGGAAGGGAATTAACCTATTATTGTCTCAGAGCAATACACATTTTCATTAAGTAAGTGGAAAATAGGATGTCTTCATACCACAATACTTTTCGGTATAATACCAAGTCTTGCAGTATTACAGTAAAGGCAAAAATCTGTTCACCGCTCTTCCCAATGTACTGAATAAGCATTCTTTCTAGAAGAGACAGATTTTCCTACAGAACAAAAGTACAGAATGAATTGAACTGATTTTCAAGGATTGTAATGTCATAAAATATTATTTGAAGCAAGCAGAGCTCTCCACCAGGCAACACTGTACTCTGGATCTATAATGTACACTGAATCAAAATATGTAAGACATTCTAGTAGTCTCAGCTTCCTAAGAAAGACTGAAAATACAGCCTTTTAGTAAATGTAGAGGAAAAATGAGTAGGAAAACTAAGAGGGAAGAAACCTCACTAACACAAAAATACCATAAAGTATCTCAGTAAATTTACTTGAGTGAAACCTTAAATTTCTCTGACTGTTCAGTCTTCACTCAACCATGTTTTTATGTCACCCAATTTGATATGCAATTCTTTCTGGCAGAGAAAACAAAAGGAAAAAAGAAATGTTTAGGAGCATGTAACAAAGGTACTGTATAGGAGAAAAGGAAAGTGAAAAGGCAGCTGGGTCCTACTTTAAAATGTTTATAAAGTCCTATATGTGGGAAGACACAATGGGATAACTCAGCTGAGAGGTGTTTGAGGTTCAGTTCTGATTATAAGATTGTTCCACAGGGAAATCAGAGCAGGAAAAACCTTTTTAAAGGACACCTTAGTGTTGGCTTTTATAAAGCTTTGATAAGGATCTTCTCCATTCTAGGACACTGTCTACCTTTTTCAGGTCTGTTTTGAGTGATTGCCATACCTATGTATTCCGGTTTTGTTTTACATAAGGCCCTCTTTCATTCCCTACTGCTTCCAGAATATCTAATTTGAATTTGTCCAATCTTATTTATTTACGTGCTGGGTTCTCTTATAACATTTTGTTCCCCTGCCCTACTTTCTGTGTGTGAATTTTCTTCTTTCAAAAACAAGAAAAAATGTAAAAGTCCTGTATGTAGCAGAGGGCTGGAGGTCTGTTTTTTCTATTTTGAAAGGAGAGGCAACACCATCCAGATCTAATTTCCAAGTGTAAATCCAGAATTACAATACTGGTAAAAATAGAGAGGAAACATGTATGATAGAAATATGGTTCTGTTGATGATAAAAGGCAAAAAGGGTCTCAGGAAAGCTTATATCTGGCAGGTGTGAGGGCCAGGACTCTTCTGTGTTACTCATTTATTTCATGGCCACTCAGATGCACCCTGTATCTGTGACCCTATAACACATAAGAACCTTGATGAAGAAAACATTGCATATTCTCTTTTTGTAGACACTCAGAATAAGAGTTATTTTATAGATGTCATACATCAGCAAAGCTAGCATTAGATGTCTATCTATACATTTTAAATAAAATGATCTTGGAGCCGTTCTCTAGTCCATTGACTATTTTCTTTTCCCAAGGTCAGTAATGCTGTTGTGTCCAAAGACCTATGAAGCACTTGTCTTATTCAAAACTCATCCCTGGTGGGAATATATCTGTCCAGTGCCAGCCTCTGGGCTTTTCTCAGAAATTCTTGGGGGGCTGCCCTAGTCAGCTAGAGTACCCAGCATAGCTTTGGGTTCACAATGGAGTTCACTGGGACTTGGCATCTGACCATTTGTTCTGCCTCACTATGTCTGGTTTATCACTACACTCTGGTTGTGCTATTTGATCACAGTATGAATACTTGTGGTGGACAGCCAGAACCAATCTTCTTGAGTTCAGTGGAACTTCCAGAACTATGTTATGAACAAAAAAGGCTCTCAGAAACTACAGATTTAGCTGCCTCACAGTGTAAAGGAAATATTCACTTATCTTCGATTGTTTCCAGGATGTACTTTTTTGCCTCCCTCACTTAACATCCAAAATTTTAATGGCAAGGCAGCTGATATATATAGAGTGACCATGTAACTCATACAAAACTTCTAACAAGTTTTGATTCATCTTCCAAAAGACATTGCTTTCAACTGTCTGTGAAACCTGAGGCATTGCCTGCAGGCAACCTATAAGAAGTTATGGGAGGAAACATAGAGATTTTGCCTGTACTTTGCCCAGGTGGAAGCTGAGGATCAGTCAAACAAGCACAATGGAGTGAAATCAAGTTAATAGAATTAGACATTGAAAATTGGAGCTCTAGGACAAATACAGTTTCTTCTGTCATTGCCCTTTTGCTTTGAACATGACACCCAGGAAGCATATGATGAAGCCTAGACCAGAACTTCCCCAAACCAACTCTGTCTGAGCTGGTACTAGAATGGGAACCTATTGGATGGGCCATGCTAGAGGCTTTGAAAGCACCCCAAAGCAGTTGTCAGAGCTGCTTTAGGGGCCAAGCAAGCAGCTTTCTCCAGCAATCACCTTAGAGTTGTCAAAGAGAAACTAAAACACCTATATCCCTCCACTCACTTTTTTTTTTTTTCATTGGGAATAAAAGTCTTTTAAAGTTATGGAGAGCACAGTGAGCAAGCAGCAGAGATGGAAAGAAAGGATGGGATTAACAGGTTACTCCAGACCTACATGGAAGGGTAGTCAGATATGATAAATCAGTTTTGGACTTATCTATACAGACTCTGGACCCCATGACCTTCACTGGACTCAACATTGTGTAGTCTGCATGTAATACATTTGGAGCAATGTTAGGGCCAGCACTACACTTTGTAACATGGTCTCAAATGTCCCCATCTCAAGAAAAACATTTGCTTTGTAGAAAAGTCAGATTTTAAAACTTTTGTGAGGTCCCAGGACTCTTGTGATCTTCACGATGTCTTCACCAGTTAGTTCCTCACACTAATTTATAAAATCATAAATCATAGAATACCAAGTTGGAAGGGACCTCAAGGATCATCTAGTCCAACCTTTTATGGTAAATTATATATATATATACATACCTATATATACATCTTTAATGAGACGGCCCAGCACAAACAATTAGTCGATCGGGTAGTCTCAGTCCTCCTGCATCATGTGATTGTCCAGATAATGCAATGACCATTACCTACCTCCTTGAAACATGATATGCACTGTAGTATTATGAGTACAAGGATAGAAGCTCTAGCAGCACTGACATAGCTTTTGACATCAGAGAATGTCAGAAATAATTTTATTTTGGTAAAATAGGGAAACTGACTCATGTTTTAGACTGTCACCTGACACTGGTTGGATGCAGAAACAGGAGACTGGTCTTCTGGCTTATGCTCAAAACCAAATTTTATGCCACAACTTACAATATCAGTACAGTCATTCTACAGAAATAAAGTTACGTGAGCATCCTGACTCTGGCAGAAGTAGACAGATGAATGAAGGGGTACTACCTGTAGCTAGAAAAAATAGGGGGAGGGAAAAAGGCTGATGAAAGAAGCTTTGATTAATTCCTTGAAGGCTGCTTTATGCCTTTAGTTTCATCTTTTGGCATTGCTCTTAATCTCAATTAAACTGGAGGATAAATGGCACTGCAGGTGGAGAGCCCTGGAGCCATGCAGGTGCTGTTGTGCTGGCTCTGCATCTTTTATCCAGAAAAAGGACTAAGATATGAATTTCTGGTGAAGACAACACTTCCACCTGCTGTTTGTTACTACTACCCTCTGCCTGCAGCTCTGCTACCTGTGTCAGGGAATGTGTGATGCAAAGGAAGACAAGATTTGAAGGACTGATAATTAATGCAAAATTGCTTAGAAAGGCTGCACTCACATAAAGCAGGATGTCACAGTAAGCCCCACTCCGATGCTTTGGCATGCTAGAAAGGTTCAAGGATTAATCAGGATGATGAAAGAAGCATTGCAAATATAAGCATGACTTTATGGGTTTCTGCTGCTCCTCCACGTTTTGTATTATGCCATTTATACAGTCTTGTCAGCATCGGACCAGTTGAGGGAGTTAAAACAAGAATGACAAAAATATGAAGAATGTGTGTAAGGCTCATATAATGCCAACATACAGCCTCACCTGTGTTGATAATGTAATAAAATTCTTAGAACAAGGAAACCTAATAGATGGTACAGTAGATGTCTGTAGCTTTATTGCCTGTAGGATATTGTATCCATTATTGCTTAAAGGTATCAAGCAATAGACAGGTTTCTCCCCCTTTCCATGGTCAATTATTCCATGCAAGAATAATGAATGTCCTCACTGTTAGGGCACTTATTGTATAATTCATGTCACTTAAGTTTAGATGCTTTTAATATAAAATCCACTGCTGAGCTTGTCACCCTTGACTTCTTCCATAGTAAATGGAAAACAGAAAAAGGTGTTTTGAGGACTTCATTCATCTGCCCTATGACCTGCATTAGACCTCAGGAAGACATGAGTCTCATCCTTAGCTCTAGGGATTATTAATTATCCTTCCACTGACTGCCAGGCAAGATTAGGTTAATGGGGATGTCAACATCTGATGATTTGAAGAATATTCTTTTCTAAATAAAGATATCCTTTATTCATCGCTCATCATTTTATTATGACCTCAAATCTATATCATACACCAAAGAACACTGAATTTTGAGGAACAGATGGAAAGGAGGGGTCACCTTCTTCCTGAGGGCAAGAGCCACATCCTAGGAGCATCTGGACATTTTCCACCTTACAAATCTACAACTACTAAAAATGAAAGTCCAAAACCAATGTCCTCATTCTTTTCTGCTTGCTTCTTTAGGCACCTTGCTATTTATGTAGTTTTTGATCTCAGAATATTTAAATGTGTTGAGTTTAGCTTATTACAGTGCATTGGGGAGGTTGCTTTACAGCTTATGGCATTTTGAGGGTGCACATGGTGAATTTTCTCAGGTCTAACATCCATGGTATGATTTCCACTGAGCAAAGGAGACTGAACTCAGTAAGCAGCACAGTCCCTTCTGCTGCTAAAGTGTGAATAAACTCCCATTCCAGCTCCTAAATGTGCAGATTTTACCCCAGGCGCCTGCCAAACAAAATTCTCCACACCACGTATCCCACTTATTCCACCAGTGGTGACAGCATTTTCTTGGCCATTTACTATCCTCAGCTGCTCTCACCAGAAAACATCTCTCCAACCTTCTTCAGGCTGACATATACTGCCCTACCAAACCAAGCACAGATACATTTAAAGTCATTGTATTCAGTGGTCTGTTTGAAATCAGTGAGGAAAACAGCACTATTTACATAGGAAATTTATTCTGATGTCAGAGTGCATGGGAAATTTATTCTTTTGTCAGTTTTATTCCTTTCAGCCATAAAGCGTAAGTGGTTTTCAGAGGGTTATGGCATGTTTGGCAGTTTGGTGTACTATAAAATATCATTTCCTTACACTCTAATTCCTTAAACAATTCAAATTTATTTGCATGTATGCATGTGCGTGTGTGTGCATTATTCCTGTTGTGGCTCCACATTCACACAGCCTCTTCTTCCCTGACTCAATCAGCTCAGCCCCAAACATTGATTTCCTCTGTGTTGCTTTCTTATGATTCAGTTTGTAGACTGCCTTATTTTTAATTTTTTTTTAAATTTAAAATTAATGTAATGCTGCTTAAAAGATGTGGGATTGATGACCCTGAAGGGAGAATGCTGCTGTTTATCAACAGCAAAGGTACACTGCCAGAAGCTGCAACACAGTCTAATCTGGAAGGAATGACTACAGAACAGGTGGAGATGCTCAGATTTAAAATCTGTTGCCATTCAGCCTTTCAGCCCACTAAAGCTACTGACAAGATGATTCATTGCTAAGACTCTTAAGTATTGCTAATTAATGATAATGATTATGATTTAGCTTCCAGTGACAGAGGAACTAGGGTTTCATTTTCCTCAGCCTCATTTCTTTTCCATTCTTTTATGCATTGGAATATTTTTTATGTTGTTTTCCACTCTTAGAAATGACTCTTACAAGTCTCTTCAGTGGTTGCTCTGAGCAACCTGCTATAGTTGAGGAAGTCCCTGCTCTCAGCAGGAGAGTTGGACTAGACGACCTCTAGAGGTCCCTTCCAACCCAGACATTTCTATGTTTCTATGCCCAGTGATAGGACAAGAGCCAACAGGCACAAAGTAGAACACAGGGAGTTCCACCTAAACATAAGGGAGAACTTCTTAATTTTGAGGGTGACAGATTATTGCTACAGGTTGTCCAGAGAGATTGTGGAGCCTCCTTCTCTGAAGATATTCAAAACCCACCTGGACACAATCCTGGGCAACCTGATCTAGGCAAAACTGCTTTTTCAGGGGGGTTGGACAAGATGATCTCCAGAGGTCCATTCCATACCCTACCATCTGGGATTCTGTGAAAGTTTGGCCTCCTCACTCCTATCCCTCTTAGTGTTAACAATTTAGTGTCTCAGCAGTAGTGGATGTCCTACACTTCCAATCAGCAGCTGCTGAAGACCTCTGTCAGAAACAGAATGCTTTGCCCTTGGCAGAGTGAGACCCTCACATGGGTTAAAATAAATTATGTTGGAAAATACAAGTATTTCATGGACCAATGGTCTATCTAGGCATCATACTTTCTCCAAGTAAAGACAAGAATGGCTGTTTGGATAAAGCATATAGGAAACAGGCAAATAACAGTGTAACTCTTCCTCTCACCTTCTGACAGGTGATTCCTGTATTCCAGGTCATATTGAGATTTCAATGTTTAGCAGCCATTCTGAGTCTGTTCATTCCCTTACAAGGGTTTTCCTGTGCTTTATTCTGTGGGAAAGAGATGCAAATATCACCTGAGTGCTGATTAAGGAATTATGTCTCTCTCCTTCATCTGATTGTTTCACTGGTCAACTCATAATTCTTGCAATGAGCAAGGTAGTGAATAATTACTTCCTGACTGTACTTTTTCTATCATTCTTAAGTTTATAAACCTCTGTCATATCCCTCATTAATCAAGTACTTTTCAGACATCTTTTTTCAAGTAGCAAAAACCAAGAGTCTAAACTCATTCATACTTTCCCATAGAAAAAATGTAAGCTGAGGATCTTCATTTGGGACAGATTTTATGGGACAGACCATTCTCCACACATCCTGAGTAGATCTAATGTTATTTGGCAGCATGTACACTGTGTGCAGTGACAGTTGTGATTGTGTTACCTGGCATCCTGAAAGAGGAATGAAAAAGAAGTTCTGCGGAGCACTGATTAGGAGTGCTGACCATATCTGAGTTGGAGATGCATCCTTCCTGAGTTGAAATGCATCCCATCACACAGTTAAGCCTCTACTTAAGTCCCCATCAGTCACACATTGAGCTGATGAGAGGTAAGGCAATTCATCAAGCCTTACGAAGTGAGAGCTGTGATCATGTTTTTCATGCTGCTTGTGGTGCAAGAGTAAAACATTCCAAAATGTGAATTTAGAAATGGCACCATTAAGATCCTAGTTAGCAAGCTTTATAACAGAAAAGCAGAGCTAGATTTCAAGTTTTAATTCCAAGATGATATTGTTGTTAACTAGGACCATAATGGTGCCATTTCTAAATTCAAAGGTAAGCACTCACAGATTTAACAGAATGGATGTATTGAGTGCAGATGATCAGACTAAGTAGCATGTTTACTTCTAAAGATCAGTCTGCTACAGGATAACAGCTTATTAGCTACATGAGCAAAGTAGCTCTCTTTGCTATATGGCAGGGACTCAGTAGAGAAGCATTGAGGTTCAAAATGAAGATGCAACTGAGATCAGACGTGGCTGAAAGCAATTGCTGCTGCCTGAAAAACTGGAGATCAACTGGGGTATTTCTTGAAAACAGTCTCACAAATTTAAAACAGTAGAAAAATTGGGGTTTTCTCCTGTGAAATAAATGGCTTTGCATGACTTTTCCCTCCTGGCTGAAATGTCAGTCCAAATCTCTGAGATGAGAGAACACATACCCAAGGTTTATAAAGGGGGGCGGAGGGAGTGAGGAATCATATACAAGGTATTCTAGTATATTAAAAACCTAAAGGAAATATTTGCAATATCCTGTAG
Source organism: Ceryle rudis (assembly GCA_033439905.1). Lineage (NCBI taxonomy): Eukaryota > Metazoa > Chordata > Aves > Coraciiformes > Cerylidae > Ceryle > Ceryle rudis. The sequence continues at coordinate 26,386 of JAAGNO010025749.1, forward strand.
AGGATATCAGAATGTAAGATCAGTATGTGTAACCCAAGCTGCAAATCCACATGCAGTAGCCTGGCATAGTATCTTCTTGCAGATAATGCTCCTTTATATCCTAGGGCTAGAGAACAAATGAAAGTCATACAGAGATTTAGACCATGCTTTTAAATGTTTGCCATTTTGAACTCTTAATTCATGTTATTATGACTTCAGAACCACCTGCCATGTGAAAGAGAACATGGAACAATACCATGCGCAGAAGGTTTGTTTATTTCCCTGCTTTTTAACCATGATGAGTTTTTATTCAGGTTTGAGAACAACTTAAGAGAGGGACCAAATTTCATCAGCATTAAGCAATCCCAGAGAGAACCTTGTGTTTCTCTATCCTATATCTCTCTGATCCAGCAAATGACCCAATCCCTCCAATAACAATGCACACCTTCATAGTGATTTATCTGCAAGCCACAATATGGATTGCAATATGGAAGTCCTTATTGATAGATAAGAGAATAAGATTAAAAGATACTTTCTCACTGAAGCTCTAACTTGGCCAGGAACCATACTACATACTCAGAGGAGTGGCTTTGTTCATAAATTGTAAAAGGGAATGTGATGGAGTGTGTAATCCCCATGGTGGCCAGGAAAGGATCAGAGAGCTGCCAGGTACTTTGTTTTGCCTCTATCCACTGTACCTCCATAAGCATGTTTCCTTACCACAGTGAAAACCTGTTTCAGCCATCAAACTGGCTGTAAACCCTCACCCTGCCCTCTGTCTGGCCAGTGCCTCAGTGTAGGCACATTTTCCTTTTGCTGCAGTCTGAGTCAAGTGGATGCAAATGACTTCAACACTTTGAAGCCCAGTCTAGCAAACTAATTTCCCGAGCCTTGTTCTTTTTTTGGCACCCTGTGTACTCCTGAGGCTCTCCAGCACCTCTGAGGATAAAAAGAAAAGGGCTGCAGGGTTCTGCTCCCCAAAATTTGAGCTTGAGACAGCTCCTTTTGTTCCAGAACAGAGAAATTAAAGACTATTGCATGTAAAAGCCTTGTTGGATGAAATTAAGCCTGGAGAGGTCTGTTGCTTTTGTTGCTACCAGTACAGATGTTGAGACATTATGTTGCTGTACTGTTGAAAGATTTTCTGAGGGTGGCCTTCAGCCTTAAGACAGTGACAGCTTAGCAAAATCTTCAGGGCTCTTGTGTCAAACAGAGAATGGTGCAATGATCTTTTGGAAAAGATCTTATGATCCTGAAGTCATGTGATCTTTTCACCAAGGTTTACAAAGCAAAAGACGGTATCTGTCAAATTTGCCCAAATTCTAGCAGGATCTATAAAATCTTTCTCCTATCCCAACACAAGCTGCTTTCTGAAATGTGATGTTTCCCAAGCTCCTGGTATAGCCTGCATCTCAAGAATCCAAAATTCCTCTTGTGTATTAGCCTGCAAATGGGCAAATGGCCTGCTTGGTGAAACACTCTGCAGATGTGGGGAAAATTTAGCCAACAGATCATCATGGTAATGATTTCCCCTCATCAAAGAGACAAAGGCACAATTAAGGGATGGGAAACATCTGAATTATTTGCTGATGATGAAAGGAAGAAAAATTGATACATGTTGTCCAACTTTGAATATGGGGAAACGATGTCACACTCCTTTCCCTAGGCCACAACACTTGTCTGTTGTCATTAGTCTTTTTATTCCTCTGTTGTTCTCTCAAGAAGCTGCAAATTGTCTATTTTCATCAGTTACTGCAATTAACCAGAGCAGAGCTGTTACACTCATAATAACAAAAGACTGGAACTGTACATTCAGCTTTCTTGAGGAGTTGCAGAATGGCACTGAAGTTTAGGAAAATTTCCTCTGGAGTTACCAGCTGGGAAGACAAGTTAATGAGGGCCTCCTCCAGCGAAAACCAAATGGAAGGCCTAAAAAAAAAAGGAAGACTTCTGTCTGGACCTTCCTCCTTTGAGTATTCTTCAAACTGTGATTTGAAAGAAGAACATGTGGAACTTCAGATCTGTAAATGGATGAAGAAGTAATGTACTTGGGTCCAAATTTTGTGTGTAATCCATTAGGATCTATTGAAGACAGAAGGATGCAAATCCACAAATAGCCTCCCAGCTCTTTTTCCCAGGAATCTAAGGTTGGCAGCTGCTTCTAGATTTCCATGAAAAATAAACAAACAAACAAACAAATAAATAAATAAAAGCTAATTCAAAAATTACAGTGATACTGTTTGTTTAGGCACTGTTGGCGAAAAAGGATTCCCATAGCAGTTTCTGAACACCAGCACCAAAATACTGACACAGTGGCTACAGAAAGAAATAGTCTAATCTCAAATCTATTCTAATCTGAGGAGGAGGATGAAAATACATCTGAGGGAATTAGTCACAATGGTTGATATAGCTTTAGCTACTGAACAGTTTCTTTCAAGGATGGTTCCAAGTAGAAGGCAAGCTTCTGTGTTCTAAATGCTTGCAGAAGTGTGTGTTTCCCCACAAGTTATAGAGTTAAAATATGTAGCCTAACAGCCTATTCAAAGCAGGATCATCTGTGAGATCAGACCCAGTTATTCAGAGCTTTATCCAATCCAGTCTTGAAACTCTGTGACAATGTAGGGATTGCATGTCTTCTCTGCTCAGTTTGTGATTAAATCACTTCCAAGTTGGTACAAATCCTGTCCAGTGGGAATTGCTTGTGGATCACTTCACTTATTGGATTAGAAGCCCCAGGAATGTTAGAAAAGATGCCTTAGGAGATGTATTCATCACCCATAGAGGATCAATAATCTGACTAGGACAAATGAACTTCTGCAGAAGGCAGAAAGGAGTATTCCTTCCAAATGATACTCAGTTGCTCATTACACAATGCGTAAAGTTCATCTTCTCACACATTGCAAGGTCTTGATCAGAGTTTGACATGGCAAATAGCAAGTGCCAAGATGCCAGCAATTTTTCACTTCCAGTATAGTAAATCCTTCCCATTTTATGTGAGATTCGTGGATATAATGTCATATGTTCCACATATCAGAGAGCTACCAGCATCTGGATGACATCTTTTTTGGAAGAGACACATTCTTGTCCTTAACCTCTGGTTTTGATGCCAGCTCTCTTACATGGCTCTCACAAATCAGAGAGGAAACAACTGTTTCATCAGTGGGACACAGTAAGACTGTGCTGGGAATCTTATTAGTTTGGGTTCCCGGTTACCGTTATCACAACAACACAAGTGGAATTCAGCGCCCGAAAATGAGTGGAAATATTTGGCTTTAATTATGTGCATAAGGTCTCTATCTCTAAAAGCAGCATGATCCCAAAAATAGTAATGTTTTGAAAATTAGTTCCTATGAATTTGCAGACCTCAGAAGACACGGTATTGAATGTAAGAGAAGACCCCAAGCTGGTATTTTTAGTTTTATCTTTAGAACAGGGTTGAGTAAGGTTCAAGGATAAACTTGCTGTCAGTCCCTAAACAGGAAAAGCAAACCAACACATTAGCTGTCTTCTTTCTAAATTATCACTACGTTCTGTGCACAAAATAAAGTATGAATCTGGGGGTTAATGTAATCACATAATTAAAGACTACCTTGAAATGTGATCTCAATCATATGCTTTTATTTGCTTGTTGTATTTGAGGTTTTTATTATTTATCTATGCCCTAGTAAATGTCTAAAGGCAAAAATCTGATATTTAAGAGACCTCAGAAATAGACTGGGAGATTTTTGTCATCATTGGAATAAGTATTTTATACATAATGACAGGAGAAAAAGAAAAAGTGAAGGTGAAATAGACAGACGTTGTGAGAAGACCATCAGGAGACATACACCTCTTGCCACAATAAGTTAATAAAACAGCTAAGTTAAAAAACCCTAAGCTTTAATCTCCTTAGACATAATGAGGAAAACTGAATCTTTGATGGGCTACAGAAGGAGCTAACATAGGGGTTCTTCATAACCCCTATTAAGTGGGGTTAGAAAAATCAGATCAATGAGCCATAAAGATATTGTAGACAGAGGGTCTAAGGAAAGTTAAGAGGACAAAGTATAAGGAAGTTAGGTCAAAGATAAGACTGCAATTTAATGTCGTCATAAAATTGAATCTTCATACCATAAGGAATTCCAAGACCTTGCCATCTGTCCTGGCTGGGCATCAATCCGTGCAGGCAAAGTACTGACAATATGGACAAAATCACAAGGACAGGAGGAGAATGACTTGGAAATATGAAAATGTATCAGGAGATAATGTTAGATCATCTTTCCTTTCATCGGGCCAGGAAAGAAGTGAACCCTCTTGATACTGTCATAATACACTAATGTACATTGCTGTCATTACAATATATAAATATAGCATTATAAATATATCAAACATACAGTAATCATAAGTGATAGCGCAGATTTATTCCTTCAATTTAGCAAAATGAAAAGGAATAGTTAAATGATTCACCTGATCACTTTTATACTTTTTATTAAGTTTTAATTTCTCAGAAAAAGTTCAGAATATGTGCATTTTCTAAATAACAGTTTTTTGGTTTTTTTTTTTCACTGAGATCTCTTTATAATGGGCAAGATTTTGCTGGGTAAAAGAAAAAAAAGTTATGAAGGGACATAAGAAAGACTGACTGTAAAAGTATAACAAAGGAGACAACCATAAAATTTTCCTATTGGTTGTTTTTCTAGAAAATTAATCTGAATCCAAGTAGTGGATTTGTTGGCTTGGATAATTATAATGTAGTTTTTGTCAGTAGGAAAACAGATTCTCAACACCTCATTGGAAAAAAAAAAAAAATCAAGAGCTGAGATTGGCAAAGTTAATGTCCTTGCTGTAAATTGAAAGGGACAAAGATGGGCTGAGCTGTGGGACAGTGTGGTGTTGAGACAGACCCATAAGTGTGGGGATGATTTTTTGAGCCATCAGTGTCAACTGAAAAAAAAAAAAGGATCCTGTGACTGGATGTGGGGATGCCCAGGGAAAGAAGAGCAGAAGGATGAATCCTTCTGAACCCACTTGGAGACTTGGGAGGACCCCTGAAGGACAGATTATGAAGCAAACCAGAAAAGGCTTGCACACCAAAGGCAAATAGAAAATTATTAAGAGAGTTTTGAGAAGACCGTATTATGAGCTGAAAGGGGTAAGGATTTCAAGGACGAGATGTAAGAACACGACCTGTGCAGCACTTGAACGACTCTTTGCGCAAAATTTAGCCTTCATTCTTTGTACATTCCTCTTTTTTGTTCTTGTTGTTGTTGTTCTAAAGAAACTTATCTTCTAGGAAGTCATTACATTAATTCCCTGTCACATTAGCCCATGCTGAAAACTAAGGTCCTGCCAAGCGAAACAATAGAGATGAAAGATGTGATTTTCCTCCCTTTCAGTTTTTGATGTAAGTTATTTCAGCTCAGGTGTCTCTGTTAACAATGAAATTTCACTCTAGATGTTAACATTATTAATTGCCTTTCATTTATCTGGTTCGGTGTTCTCCACCAACATTGTCCACACAGCTGTTGTTATTTTCTAGAGCACGAACACCTGAACAAACCCCTCATGGAGCAAGCAAAGCTGTGGTACCTAAGCAGCATCCATTGGGTACTCTGGAGTGAGGGAAGATGTTCAGACTCTTGCCCTGTATTCAGCGTGGTCATTGCAACAAGGAATCTTGACATGGGGCTTATCCTAATTCATGGTGGTACGCATCTACACCTGATGTCTGGAGATCAAATCCCTCCAGCAGAGAATCACAGAATCCTAAAATGGTGGGGTTGAAAGGGACCTCTGGAGTTCATCTTGTCCAACCCCACTGCTCCAGTAGGGTCACCCAGAGCAGGTTGCCCAGGTTTGCATTGTCCAGTTGGGTTTGGAATCTCTCCAGAGAAAGAGACTCCGCAACCTCTCTGGGAAGCCTGGGCCAGGGCTCTGGCACTACTGAGGTAAAGAAGTTTTTTCTTATGTTCAGACTGAACTTCCTGTATTCCAATTTGTGCTCATTGTCCCTTGTCCTGCTTCTGGGCACCACTGAAAAGAATCTGTCCCCATTCTCTTGACACCCACCCTTTAGATATTTATAAACAATGAAAAAGCAATCATTGTAAATACAGACCTCAAAAAGATCTGCTTCCTGGATTAAGAAGATAATGTCAGTTATTATTTTTCTCTTTTGATGAATATCAGTAATGTCCTTTCGAAAAGCATTTCCTTTATGGATCCATCTGTTGTGATGGATGTCATTTCTCAAGTAACCCCTATGCACCTGGCCCCGGTCCATTTGTTTGATCAGCGTGCCTCATTTTCTATATCTATTTCTCTCCCACTTTCTCTCTGGTGGTTGCACATTACCTGAGGCTGTACTGGCTGAACCCTCTAGCAGGAGTTTTCTGTCTGTTCTTTTGATATCAAGGGAACAGGCAATTTAGCAGTACAGCTGTTTGAAAACGCTGTGCTGGGAGATTTTCAGCTTTAACAGCTCATTGCAGGATTTGTTTGTTTTTGTTTTGTAATTACTTCTCATTTTGAAATGTGTGCTGCTCATTATAATACATCACACGTAAGGATGTAATTTATCATGTTGCAAAGTTGAAATTGAAAAAAATACCATACATTTTCAAAACTTTCTTTTACCCTTTTGGATTTTTATACTTTCATTGTAAACATTCATTCCAGCCTGGAATTATGATTTTCTTGAGAACAGATCAGCATTTATTGTTCAAAGGATATTCTGAATTTCTCTCAGCTCCAGGAAGTAGACTGAGCAGTCAGTGATGGTTCTTTAACTTAAGGGAAAAGGAATGTTTTAATCAAGCGATGGTAGTCCTTTTTCAAACATCATCCCAAACTGTAGATAGGTGCTGTTCTGACAGCAAGGACATTTTTTAAGGTACATTCACATTCTCTTGCCACTGAATATCCTGTAATTGAGTGGATACTACTTGACTGATTTTCCTGCTTGGTTCTCTGCTTCCAGGTCAGTGTCCTGTGTTTATCCTACTGTAGTGTCTACCCTCATTTATTCTCCATTACCACCCATTCCTCTCTTTGCTTCTCAGTGGTTTTGCCTGGGTATAAGCATAGCAAATGGACAGAGAGCTTTCTCTTGGGATACCACAGATGTTGACAAAGACGCTCTTCCAGCTCTTTCTTCAGTGCCTTGTCACCACCTTTCTCTGCCATTCTGCACACACAGGAGGGTTTATGGGTGCAAGGAATGCAGGTTTGCAGCACAACCCTTCTATCTGAAGTCTGTCCTCCAAGCTGCAACCACTTATGAGCAGACAGCAAAGCAAAAAATGCCGTATTTCATACTGACACAGGCATCTATCCTAATGACTGCCATCGAGGTGATAGATTTGATCACAGGCTGATGATTGACAGAGGTGAATTCTTAAACCAATGCAGCAACATTAGCCAGGGCTCCTTTGTCAGTTCTCTCCAACTGCAAGCAGGGAACATTTTGGCAGACATTTGCCCTGACTGCTCACGCTCTGTCTGTCTCTCACACACACACAAGTATCTATGCACAACCAAATGCACTTGAAGCAGATGTACACACAACAGCTCCTAAACTGTGTGTTTATTTTGCAATCACAACAGTCAGCACTGAGGAAATTACACATTGATCAAAATCATTGCACAATTAAGGCATGATAATGAGCACCCAATACTGCAGCTAATGTAATTACAGTGTAGTATCACTTAAAGCTATGCTGCTGGGTCATTAGTCAGGGTGTTGGAATATAAGGGTATCTCTCATTCCTGTGCTTATTCAACATTTTCCAAAACTGCAGCTAGGTACACATGGAAAAAAAAAAAAAAAATCAATTGCAGTCCCATCAACTGTTCATAAAAGTGGCTTTCCAAGGCATAGGTAACAAAACCCAGGCCTGTCATCAGTTCACATCCAACCCTAGCTGGGAAGAAATTGACAGGAGCTATCTGATGACATGTAGGTGATGATTTTATTTGTTGATCAGCATAGTTCCTCATACAGACAAGACCATGTGTTGTGTGACACCAAATAACTCACTGCATCAATTATCTCAGCCAGAGCATTAATACTCATGTTCTCAAATATATCTGGGCCTGAATCCAAGTGTAGTTAGTGACAGTTACATGCCACTGTAAGTCAGAGAGAATCAGGTGTTGACATGCTCCAGCCTGGCCTTAGGGGAAAATGTATTTTATGTGCAAATACACAACAGGTTCAAGGTAGATACTCTGGTTTGTAATTTGGGTCAAGCACGTAGTTCACCTAGGCGACAAGAACTGTGACAAGAAAGAAGAAAAGCATACTCTTTATGACAAAACAGTATATAAGTTTAAGTTACCATGTATTCATTATCACCCACCCAAGACAATCAATATTGTATTATTTTGAAATGTAACAGAGTAAAATGTCAAGAGCAATACTGTATATGGGAATTGTGAGCAGCCTACTGACTTTCTGTGCCCTAGGTTGTTTTGAAACCTTATATTTGAAGAAGGGATGGAGAAAAGGATGGAGTTTGGTTCCAGCCAAATAAATTCAAAAGTGCTGGAACAAAAAGAAGAGGAAACTGAAGGTACCAGACAGAATTCATCATGCTGGTGGAGCATAGGAAACAATTTTACTCTTTCCATTGGTCATGATCCCTTGGCTGTGGATAAGGTTTGTAGAATAGTGACAATCAACTTGTCTTACAAGCATAAATACTACATCAGGGAATATTTAGAGTTCAAGTGGCAGTCTCAGGTTTGTGTATGTAGCATAAGGAAGGCAGATTGGTTCTGCTAGTCATGCTTGTGCAAAATTTAGGCACATATGTAGGAAAACGTGCATTTTCATAGCTGTCTGCACTTCATTTGTAAATGAAAAGTGTATCCTCATTCCATATGTAGCATGCCAAATTGAGAGGACTCAAACAAAAACTGTGCCTGTCTTGCACTTCCAGTTTTGCAAATGCTAAAAAAGTGTTAGATCTTCTTTCAAAATGTAGATCTAACCACCTTCAGCAACATCATTCATGGAGCAATAACGATCCAATGGAGGGTGACTGAAGATACAAGCACCATTTAAGATGTCGACATATTTTAAATTACTTTTTCATCTCTTTGAGGGGGAATCTCAGAGTTAAGGTGTATAAATAACCAGATTTATAAAGGCACTGTTTTACTAAGTTGAATGTGTCTAAAAAGCTAGTTCTCTAAAGAGTTTCACTATTCTTTAGCTAAAGTGTCGGCAACTATGCTGATCTGGTCATGTATGTTGTGGTTAATTTTCAGGGGTTAGATCCTGCTCTGTATCACGTAAGTTAAGTTCAGTTGTGTATGCCTAGATATACAAATATGAATTAGTGCATAAACTTGGGTTGTAGTCAGTGGAGAGCTTATCAGCTGGCACAGTCCACCACATCTAGACAATTAATATTCTAAAAAATCACTAGGGATATAATTAATGTGTCTAAGCACATGCTTTCATTGTGACTTGAAATGCCCTAGGTTATGCTGCCAAGCCCTCAGCTCGGGCTCCAGACTGGCATGGACCTCCAAAAAGTTTTTGATCATGTTTGTCAGGTGAAGGGAAATAGCTCAGGTACCTAAGGTCTCTGAATTGTCTCTAGACCACAAGGTTTTGGCCACTGAAGTTGACCTTTGCTGTCACCTCAGGTGATCTGAAATCTTCACACATTATCACAGCGTTGGCTACAGGAGATTCAGTTGTCTCAGCAAAGATGACCTGGTGCTATGTGAGATGCCCTTAGGTTTCTCCTGTAGATGTCTGGGCTATAAAAAATATTCACAGGAAACATCGCAGGTCATGAGACTTCTGTCCTTGTAGTGCCAGGCTGGATAGATGAAGAAATATATATACGCAAGGCAGTTTCCCAGGTTACTATAGTAGTCAAAGGTGATCTTGTGCATGTTTCAGTTTCACAAACATAGGGTTTTAGTGCCATTTTTGATGCATTAGGATAACTCTCCTGCATCCATTTACTAGTGCAGAAGTGATTCTGTCTTGCATCTGCCAGTTTCCCATGGAAAGTCTTAGAGTATCTCTGTATATCTATGCTGACTAATATAGTCAATGCATTTGGGGGGAAATTTACCTGATCAAGTACAGGTGTTTGGTTTAGGATGAAGTAAATTAACCTTAAAATCCAGTAACACTGTTAACTGTTTCCCCATTAACTAGAAAGATAGCTCATGGTGCTCACGTATAGCCACCTAGCCTAAATGCTGTTACCACTCACATTCAGTTAAATAAATCATACCATAAATAATAGGCCTTTTTCATGGAGAAATTACATTTCTTTCTGTTTTGTTTCTGTAATCGCCTTCATTTAGGCAAATGCAGAGTGTGTCTATAACTGGGATTCTTACAGATATCTCCTTGGCTCTAGGAACCACAGAGCACACTAAGAGTAAATTACTTCCTTGGAAGTACAGATTTTTTTTTTTTTTTTTATGTCAACTCTTTTCTCACCTCATTATTTCCCCATCACAATAACTAAAGCTGTCAGATTTCTGACAGAAAGCTGCAAGAGGAGCATGTTGCAAGCAGCTGGTCTTCACAGGGCTGCTGATTCCCTCCCTCCCCACCCCACTTCCAAACATAGAATCCACAAACAAAGCAAAACAAAGCAGAAAAGACACTTTCTCTCACCTGTGCAGGTTTGTCAAAGAAATAGGGAATTTCACTGACAAGTTCACAAATGTGAGTCTAGACAATGAATTAATAACTAATTGTATGATGCAATGCGTGAGTGGGCTTCTTGAGCTGGGATCTAAGGAAGGAGTTATGCAATGGATGGGTTACCCTCCTTCCCTCCCTTGGCTTTTGGGATTACGCATTTGCTGGCTGTGCTTTGAGATCCTCAGATGAAAGCAATGTATAGGAGTTAGAAATTATGGAAAACAGTAACAGGTTATGGATAAAATACGCTTCTCTGATGCATGCGTGTGCTGATTGGAGCTGGTTTTGCCTCCTTCTATATGGGTCTTGTTGCTTTCCTCTAAAAGTTTTGGAAAGTTGGATTCTTTGCGTTGTTTGGCATTTATATCAAGAAACAATTATTGCTAGTGAACCAAGAGCTTTTAGGCCAAACATTTCCCTTTGAAGAGGGTAAAAATCAAGATTTGGTGTTGATATGGGAAAAACATGTAGCTATACAGCTGCTTCTGCCATATAAATTAGGTCACTTTCCATATCACTCACTCTTTATGATAAATGACCCTCTCCTTTCTCCACAACCGAATAATAAACTCACCCTTGAAATATCTCCTTAGGAATTGCAACTTCTACAAAAATAATCACTGAGGTTGTGGACAGTAATTTATATATGTTTACCAATACATTTTCGAGTTAAAGGAAGCTCACAGCATGGAGATTCCCTGTGACCCAGCAAGCAAATCTTTCAGGGAAACAGTTTGCTCTATCAACTTATTAATCTATCAGGACATCGCTCCTTGTTGGTCTTGGTATTCCTCTGATGTCATTATCAAGGTAGACATGACAAATTATATTTTATGTCTATGAATGATTATCAGCACACTGCCCAGCGGCTATCCTTATTGATTTGATTAAGGGCTTTGATCTGGGAAATTACCAATTAATGCTATCTAAATTAGTCTCTGTTGGTTTGGACAGAGCAGTAGGAGAATAATTCTCTGGTAACGCAAGTGATTGGACACAAACCCGCTTTGCTTAATCATGCTAAATCTGAAGAGAAAATATTCAATTTGGAGGTCTCCTGTAGGTCAATCTTCAGTTCCTTATTAGTCATTAATGACTGTACTTCAGCCTCACTATCTGAAATTAATATGAATTTTAGGGAGGTTTAATTAAAAAAAAAATTACACAAAAAAACCATCTTCCCTAAACAGCTGAGAGTCTATGACAACTGGATCCACTTTGAAGAGCGATGTTGGACAAGAGAATTTTTGCCAAGAGAGTTGCTAACCTGGCAAGGAGGGCTTTGAACTGATGAAGCGCATCTTGAGTGCCAATACTTGAATGCTCCCAGAATGAGAAACAAACAGGAGGAAAAAGAAACCAATGTGCAGGTGCAGAGCTGCAGAGATTTAGAGGAAACTCACATTGCTGGAGCACTGTGATGGACAGATCATTTTGAAGGAGAGCCATGGAGGATGGCAGTAGGGTTTTGTCTTCTCTTCTGTGGGGTTCTGGTGGTGAGCAAGCTGCAGATGAATCAGCCATGTACTCTCACAGCAATGACAACTAATGGCATACAAGACCACACTAGTGACAGCACAGCCCAAAGACTGAGCGCAGTGGCAATTCTCCTCTGTTCCACAGTTGCATCTGCAATACTGCCCCACTAGAAGGAAGATATTGACAAGCTGGAGGAGGTCCAGCAGAGCTTCACTAAAATGGTGAGAAGACTGGACATTATGAGTTATTAGAACCTAGAAGGCAGGGACTTGTTTAGCCAAAAGAGAAGGCTAAGGGGCAACTAGTTGCAATCACTCAAAATTTATAGAGGGGTTAGAGTGAAGACAGATACAGGCTCCTTTCAGAGATGTACCATGAAAGGACAAGCGACAGTGGTCACAAATGTCAGCAATGTTCAGAAATCAAATAAAAAAAATTTTTGTCACAAGAATGGTTAAATGCACACAGGGGCTGGAGAGCCTGTGACATCTCAAAAAATTTCAAATTTTGCTGCACCTGGCCATGAGGAGGGAGGCTTAAATTGGAAATCAGCCCTGTTTTCATCAGAAGGTTGGACTAGAGAACTCCAGATGTCCTTTCCAATGCAAACGAATCTCTGATCCCCCACTGGCCTGCAGAGTAGCTCAGCAAATAAACATTGCTAAGAATTTGGCTCTCTGTACATAGCAGTGGCACCACCTGTCTGAACGCTCCCACAACATATTTTTCTGTTTGGAAGCCTATGACTTGTAGGCAGTGAGTAAAATCTAGACAACACAGGAGCCAGAGAACAAATTATCCACATAAAAATTTTTACTACAGATCCCAGTCTCACCTCAAAATTACCTGAGGGACAGACATTAGCTTGTATGATTGGAGTCTCCTCATTTTCCATGGTCTTGATGAAGTTAATGGAAATAAAACCAAATCAATACTGTGGAAATTTTTATTGGAAGAGCCCAAAATACACATAAATTTCAATGTTGCATGTTCTAAATGCAATTCCATGCCTTCAAAGGCTCATAATATGATAGTAGTACAGCACTGCATTAAGTTGAATCATTAGCCAGATGTTCCTCCTAAGCATGGAATAGGTTATTTGATGCTTTTCTCTTTTCAGCTACATCCTGGAAGTCACCCTGAAATGTTCAATTCACTGCAGAGATCCTGACAGTAAGGGCTCTACATGAACCCAGTAACACAAAGGATTTTCTCTGCTGCATCACTTAACCAATTAACTCAGAGCATTGGCATGGCTCCCTGCCCAGTGTGAACGCTTCCCTTAACCCCAGTGAGAGACTAATGAAGATGTGAGTGTTTGATCTGTTGGTTCTGATGTTTACTGCTACTATTACCACCTTGGAAGATGGAATATCAAATTCAAAGACTTTAATGCCTGGCTTTAATTTCTACAAGACTGTGCATCCCCTTGGCTGCTTGTGCTGAGAATATACTGAACTGGTTGTGAGGGTATTTTTTGGAGGAACTTGAAAGTGAGCCCAGTAGGAGCACATTATTACAATATAGCCATTCGTTAGCACAAATTACCTCTTGTTCTGACCACCTCCCCTCTTCAAAGCACCTACTGAGACAGGCAAGTGAAGATATGAGCTTTGCCATGGCAACCTAACACTTTCTAGTGAAATTAAAACCCAAATGGAAAAGGATATCAGGTTCAGTTGCAAACAAAAACCTCGTTTTTCCTTTCAAATGAAGATGATGAAAGTTTTAGCTGTATCTTGAGATATTAATAACTAATCAGAATTTTTCTAGAGACACTAAGATGAACAAAATAATTACAGCACTAATTGTAATAGTGGTAATAAAAAGAACAGCACTCCTTGAACTAGAAGCTATCACTAGCCTACCTAAGGAGATCAGCATTTGGGGTTCACAGGCAATTGGTCTCTAAAAGTGTCCCCAGTTCACACAAAGGCACAGTTTCAGTATTTAAATCTCTTAAATAATGGAAGAGTTTCCCACTGGGGCACAGTTTTTAGAGGAAGGAAGCATGTTAGAGGGTGCCATTCCAGAGCCAGGGAAGACTTTGTCTTTGAAGAGAAGAGGAAAAAAAAAAAACCAAAAACAAAACAAAAAAAACCCAAACAAACAAACAAAAAAACCCAAAAAAAACATTGCTGCATGAAAGCAACTGAAAAACAAGATGAGCTTTGATGCATCTCTCTCCGTATCTGTTGATCTACTGTCTGGAACACAAGATATGAGAAAATGCAGCTGCCTTGCTCCAGAGTATCTGCCATGAAATAATCTAGGTTGTGGGAAGGTTGATTTCAAATCCTAATTTGGACAGCCTTTGAGCTGGACTTGAGAGGAAAACTCAGCTATTACGGTCTTTTTTTCATGTTGTTCTCTGTTTCACATACTCTGTTTTATACAAATACAGGAAAAACAATAATTTGCTTAGGACCCAGAGCCAAATATACCATACTCACAAAATCTCTGGGGCTTTTTCTTAGGATGGTTTTCTCTCCATCTCTTAGTTTAGTTTAGTTTAATTCTATTTTGGATTATTTAGTTTAGTTCTACCCTGGACTAGAGATTTTTTTTCCTGATAATTTTATGTCTCCATGAGGAGTGTCTATTCTGATGAATTGCTACTTTCAAATACATTTTTCATATGCTTTAAAAATTCCTTATTCTAGTTCCTGTTTTGAATACTGCTATGATCTATACCATTTTTAGCAATGCAAGCAACCACAAATTAAAACAAAATGAGTATATATTCGCTCTTTGTCTTCACTGACCATCCAGGAGCTAAATTTCCTCTGTCATGCTTTCTCTACTTAATTGGTGGTCAACAAATACGAGACATTATAGCAAGATCTTACCGAAGGTCAGCATCTTAAACAAACTGTTAAACTTCAGATTTTGCCTAATGTGAGACTTTCTCTAGTGCATAAAGGCAACTTTATACCAAAACATTCCTCATAAACTCACCACCTTATGTCAATGATGCTTGAGCATCACATTGGCTCCACAGTATCCAAACAGGCAAGAATTCATTAACTTCATTCCATTCTTACCAGGAAGATGCAGCAGACTGTTCCCCAGTTCTCAGCTATGCACATGAAATAATATTATCCTTTACCTCATTTCAGCCTTACCTACCCTTTACAATTTACAGGCTGTATTTGGTTTGTCGGGCAAGGTTTTGACAGCAGGTGAACTACAGGGGTGGCTTCTGTGAGAAGTTGCTAGAAGCTTCCCCCTTGTTTGAAGGAGCCAATGCCAGATGGCTCCAAGATGGACATGCTGCTGGCCAAGGCTGAGCCCATCAGTGATGGTGGTAGTGTCTCCATGATAACGTGTAAGATGCGAGAGGAGGCAACTTCAGCCAGAGAGGAGTGAGACTATGAGAAAGAAACAACTCTGCAGACAAGGTCAGTGAAGGAGGGTGAAGCCCTCTGAGGTGATAACACTGTGGCTCAGACCCAAACAAGACATTTCGAACTGCAAAAAAAGACATTTACACTCACAGTTGTCCAATTTTCCTGATATGGTATGCTGCCTTGCGTTTCAACTAATACTTTAATTGTTTCTTTCCAAATAACTTCACTTTCTGGCTATTTTGAAGGTGAAGTTCTCTAGATATCATTTTGCAATGACAGAGATCTGACTGAAAGGACCAGGTTCTGAAAGACATAGCTGAAACCTGCTGGGAAAGATGATAACGTGGGTTTAGAAGTTATATTTATTCTTATTCAGCCAAGCTCTTCAGTTCACTCTTTAAAGGGAGCTCACACAAAACTCCTCCAATGTGTGGGCTGGAATGAAACCTTCAAAAGCCTTACCAGGGTTCTCAGAAAATGTTGGTCAGGCTGTTTAGTCATAAGTTGTTTTCATCATATATTTCCATTTTCATTTAAATGAAAACAATTTTAAATAAGAAAAAAAGTTAAAATTCTGTTTAGAAAGAGGACATTAAGCAGTTGGAAATACATTTATGGTGCACAAGAAATTAAGTTTTTAAAAAGCAATTCCAAAGGTTATCATATATTGAACCAATTTTTTCCTCTAAAATTTAATTTCCTTGGAAATTTTGTTGAGATAGAATATATTTGCTCCATTTCCAAATAGCAAAATGGTTGGAAATTCTATCATTTCTTTAAGTGGATATTTTCTCCCCTTCCTAGTTCTGCTTTTAGGGAGGAGGAAAAATGCCACTTTCATTGTAATACAACTTGAATGACTCCTGAGTAGGAACCTATTCTTATAGATACTGCAATCATTATGTTGGTGGCTACATAATTTTTTTTTTCCTACTACTTGAATTCTTCTTTTATGTCTTCCTCCTATTATAATAGACACTGTTTCTTCCTGTAGCTGTGTACTGCCTGTCAGCAGGCTGAATATGAAGCCATTAAACTCCTCTATATTGCATAGTGGAATTTTTCAAACTCCAAAAAGCATTGTCCTCAAACATAACAATCCCACTAGGCTGGCTATAGTACCTCTAGTTGGGCATCTGTAAACTACTTTGCTGAGCTGGGATCTTATTTCTGAAATCTGGATCAAAAAAAACCCCTTCCTCTAAAAAGATAAATTACTCTTAACTCTAGAACATGTCAATAAATAGTGTCATACATGTCACAAAACATGGTATGTGATTACAAAGTGCATTTCTTCCTAGTATCCTATCCTGGTATGTACTTGTCATGGCATCTGTAATCACTGTAGATTGTTCTCTCTGCACAGATCATGAAAGCATCATAATAGTTCTATTTTTTTCCATAGATTCAGGCGTGTCTGAAGAAAAACTCTACAGCACTAAATACCTTTTGGGAATACATTTAATAGAAAACCTTAAATGCCCTCGCTTCACTTTTGTGAAATAATATCTTAGGAAAGTTTGCCAAATTGTTGCAATTTGAAGAAGTTGGTTTCCATTTAATGGAGAGTATGGTTATATTCAAGCACATAATCATATGGAAAATGCACAAATATCACATTTATGCCTTGTAAGTGCAGCCTTAAAAGATAGATCAAAAAAGAAGGAACAGCAAAAAACCAAGAGACAAAACATTTTGCTTCTCTTCAGTCTCGACTTCCATCAGACAAACAGGGTCACCTTGTATTCTGCTAAAGATCAACACTCCTGTCCTCAATTGAAGTGCCCATATATTTAGAATTTCTCCTGTTAAGGAGCTTTCATGAGACACTATCTGCATGAGAAATGTCTGTCATTTATTATTGTGATACAAGTCATAGTCCACAGTTTGTCTGGCAAAACACCACACAGGGTGACTCAAGAGCTGAGGACCAGTCTTGAAGATCATTTATAGCCCCCAAATCAGGGGCTATAACAACAGAAACCGAAAATATTTTTGGCCTGAAGTCTGCAATACTTGACTCTCACAGTGATTTATTTTGAGGAATTACAAATCCCAGTGTCTTCTTGGAGAAACAAAAAAAAAAAAAAAAGGGGCCCAACCCTGCAACAACGGGAAATGAACCCCCCATGATTCCCCTTTCTCAAATTCCCTCCCCCA